>PYAF01006097.1:82940-99216 GCA_007407185.1 Glycine tomentella
ATATAATTTATAAAATATATTAAAATATACATAGAAAATATATTTATAAAATTTCTGGTTTGATTAGTTGGTTACATATTTTTATTTTATTTACATAAACAAAAGATAATAAGAAATTAAATTAAATTTATTTAACATATCTTTATAAGATTAAATCTTTATAAAAGAAAACTATCATTTTCTTATTAGAAGCAAAAATTAAAACTAATAAATGTAGATGATATTTTTTTTATATATTTTAGCACTTGTCAATTATTTATTGGTTGTGTCTAAAAATGAAATGTTAGCTATGTGTTGCACAACAATATCTCCTATTTGTATCTAACAACAATTGTTGGTGCAATATTGGGTATCTGAAGAAAGGAACATATATATTATGTGCAATCTGAACCCAAAGAATCAAAACACTATTGAAATAATAAATTCATTAAAATACCCACGATTGTGTGCAAGTGAACTATATACAATTGTACATGAACAATCATATTATGGGCAAGTGAACAAATGCATACAATCAACAAAGTAAATTTCAACGAGGAACAAGAATCAAACCTCCCAATTTCACAAATTTCAATTAAATTTGATCTCTTTTCTCCAGTAACGATACTCTTTTATACAACCTTACCTTTTATCTCGTAAAAGCAGACCATCATCCTCACTTGTATGTTTTTATTTTAGGTTTAAATAATTTTTTAATCTTCACAATTTAATATTTTTTATTTTCATCTTAGTAAAAAAAATTTTTAATCTTTATAAATTATTTGTTTTGTTTTCCATCCTTAAAATGATTTAAATAACACTTTGAATATTAAAAAAATATTATCTAAAATGTTTGAAAAACAAAAAAATAAAACAAACATAATTTAGAATTTAGAATGACTAAAACAAAAATATTATATTACAAGAACTAAAAAAATATTTAACTTCATTTTATCATAAACTCCCTATTTTTTATAATCAATCTCAATCTCCTCAACGAAAAATTTCCCACTGATAAAAAATAATCAACTCCTCAAAACCCACCTTTTCCAAAAAAAAATAAAAAAATCTCTTGAAAACCCATTTCTTAATCATGCCATGTGTATAACTTACCTTTCATTTTTTTACATTTTTTATTACGTTCTTTAAAAGAAGTCAAGTCACGATGAAATTGAGTGCTGAATCTGACCTAAGGTTCTCTTGAAGGATTGAAGATCAAGAGCAGTAATATCTTAGTTTTCATCATTTTCTTATCCTTTTTTATAGTTCAATTCTCTTTTCATTTCCTTGCTACACATAGTATACATTGTGAATCCAGTATTAATTGTGCGATCCAGATTGTCCAAATTATATGTACATTCAACATAAAACTTGAACCATATATATAGTAAAACTTGATCCAGATTAAGAGTTCAGTACATACATGTCAACTGCTTAAAAGCAGAATTGTGTTGCCCACTTAGTGTGAGCATGCGTGGCTACATAAACATTGAAAACAGAGACAAAACAAAACTCTTATTAGTTATTGAAAACCAAACACCAAGGCCAAAGTTAGTTCCTTTATGGAACAATATCTTTAGGGTTATCAATAGATTGTGGTGGTGGAGGAGGAGGTGAATGAACGACATCCTCATCACAATAACCCTCCAAAACATCAGTCTCTTCATTGGTGAATCCTAGAGAGGCAACAATGTTGGGCCAGCAATCATGTCCAATCACCCTAATTGCTTGGCAGCATCCATGTCCAAGGTAAGTCTCACCATTGAGAAAAAATGTTACAATTTCTCCACTGCATGCTTGGAGCTGCCACAGTGAATCCCAACAGTAGGAGGATTCACCCTCCGTCTTCAACCGAACCACAAGGCTTGAAGAAGAGGGGCTAGAGAATGGCCTTGACTCAACCATAGATGCTGATGAGATCAATGCAGTTATAGTCAACAAAGTAGAAAGAATAAAAGGGTTGAGAGTGGAAGCCATTTTTTTTGTCTTTGAAGAAAATATGAGTATGTGTTGTGGTGGATGGTTATGATGAAAGCAATCATGGTAGGGGTTTATATAGAATAGAGTAGTCGTAGTGTTTAGTAACTGTTGGTATAAGGGGAGATGAAGAGTATGAAAATCATTAACTTAATTTGTAGTGGTTAACATAAGGGAAGTGCATAATTAAGACAGGAAGAGGATGTTCATCTTCGATCTGTGTATTGATTGAGATCTTTTATGAGATTTAAGTGCTAACTGGTTCAGCAAGTGTCCCTCTGTTTCTCCTTCAGAAGCATTTTCAAGGGGACAACCTAATGCAACCCACATTTTTTATTCATAAGAAGTCATTCCTGTCAAAATAAAATTCACCAGTCATTCCTCATATAAAGAACCGTGTTTAACTTGAAGAAACTCACCCTACCTATTAGATCAACTCCAACTAGGAAAAACAATTACTCTTTACTTAAATAACCCACTTAAACATCCATTAATTTGACGGACATTAATCAAAATTGTATAAATATAAAACAAAGAGTTTGCATATTAGAGAACACAAGCCAGCGAACGTACATAATAAAAAATTTGTTATAAGCCATAAAAAAATAGATACTATATTATACATTACGAGCATCAACTTTATATATATATATATATATATATATATATATTTACGTGTTTATATATTTTATAAAAATATTCCACTTCATATATTTTAAAACTTTCAATCCCTATATTTTTTTCCCTATTAACCATTTAGGCTCTATTGTGACATCTTAGAAAAATATTTAAATTAATCAGTGCATTTGAAAAAAAATATATTATTTTTAATTTTATAATAATTACATTATTAATTATATTAAAGATAATTGCTATTTAATTAATTAATTAATAGCATAGAAACTCTTACACCGACAGTCATACCTTTTAAACGTGTATAACATCACCCATTTTTTAAACTCTTACAACTCTATTTCCATATTAAATTCACTATAAATTTGGAAAACTAAAATTCCAGTCATATTAAGATATTTTTTCCAAAAATATTTAAATAATATCACTTTATTTTTTATTCTCATAGATTAAGAGAATAGTGAAAGTTTTTCTACATTTACTAGATCACAAATATCTTATTTCAACTTTATTTTGCTCTTAAAAGTTTATGCGGGAAATGATGTAATTCAGATTTAGAAACATGAACGAGGTAAAAATAAAATGACATTTTATAGCTATTTTTTTTTATCATTTCATTTTAAAATAAAATAAAGTAAAAAATAAGATTAATTATACTGATAAAAAAATATCAACATCTCAAACCATCCAAATCCAAGCCAATATTTCATCCAAACAAGAACCATGATATATACAAAAAGGTTCTTGTTTTGCCAAATCAACAATTATTGCCAATTACATTTATACAAAACAATGACAGCAAAAGAACTTAAATAATATTTTTTTCTAATTATTTACCAATATAAGGTTGTTTCAAACTTATTTAAAAAAATGGTGCAGTCAAACACGCTTGAATAGGGCGTGTTTAAACACACCCAGATAGGGCGTGATTCAGCAGATGGCGACACGTGGCAGGCAGAAGACAGTAGGCACAGGTGGCGCAGTGTAAATGTAAATTTCGGAAGGCCATAATTTTTGACTGGGATGTCCGATTAAGGCGAAACCGGTGGCCACACGCTCGAAATTGAGAGGAGAAGCCCTAGGCAAGTCCTTGGTAAAAAAAATTTCCCAAAAGAGGCCTCTAAGTGCCTTAAAATTGCGATTTAATCTTCGAACACCCAAAAAATTTCTTGTTTTCTAAATTTTTTTATTCAATTATTGAATTGCATGCTATTTTTTATTTTTTTTAATAACTTCTCTTAATTTCGAGCGTTTTGACATAAAATACGTCTCCATCGGACATTCGAGTCAAAAGTTATGGCCTTCCGAAGTTTACATTTACACCGTGCCACCTGTGCCTGCTGTCTGCTGCTTGCCATGTGTCGCTATCTGCTGAAACACGCCCCATGCAGGCCTGTTTGACTGTACCATTTTTGTAAATAAGTTTGAAACAACCTTATATTGGTAAATAATTAGAAAAAATATTATTTAGGTTCTTTTGTCAAACAATGACCCGCAAATAATTGGTAGGAGGCTATTGCTTCCTGCATTCAATCCATAAACAACTAGAGGTTACAAATGGATGATCCAAACTTTCACTACACTGCCAAAATTATCTATCTTAAGCTTAAGGGCCTCTTCTAAGTATACATGACTGCTACTTGCTTTACAAGTAAACAACACAACTTGTTCAAAAGAATTTCTACAAAGAACCTAATTGGGTAGCTTGTGCAATCAAACAATGGACACTATTATGTAAGTGGCTGCAAAAATGTTACTTTTACTTTTTACAAAAAAAACTGGGTTGAGATGATGTTTGAAATTCTTTGTAGCTGTTTGCAATCCCTTCCACATGGCATCTCCTCTTTCTTAGCTGTCTCTGCTAAAGAATAGGCACTGCCAGTAACCTCAACTAAAAACTAATCTTCAAGCATACTCCCTTCTTCCTCGAGAAGCTTATGGTCCTGAATTTGATGCATAAAGTGATGTGAATAAAAGCTCATAACACTCATCAACTTAGGATCTTGTTAAGACTATTGACAAATATATCAATATCATTACATATTATAGATTTTATAAAAGAGATTTTTTTTCTACCACATGGGCTAGATGCATTTGAATGACAACTTCTACCACTATACAACACTAGCATTGCCAGGATCCTAATCCCTACCCTTGGCCTAACCTAGAACAGTTTAGAGCTATTGTTGCATGGCCTGGAACAGTCCTATTTTTCAGAAGGAGGCAGGTCCTACGGATGACCAAGGAGCTACACATGTGGGGTTGTCCCTAATAGTTCTGCTTCTCATTATCAGCAACAGAACTTAACAACTCAAGTTCCTCTGGTAAAAAACTGTCATAAAGTGGTTGTGGTCTTTTATCAGTACCCAAAATGCAAGTATACAAGTGGATCCTTCCAGTGTATGGGCTCACCTGAAGAGAGAGCAAATGTTATTCCCGTATTTGTAAGAATGATCAACTGCACAAACCAAACTCTAGGCATAGCACCAAGGGTAACTAATTGTACCCACAGTTGAAAATGCATGCATTCTACTCAAACCCAAAATATACCAAAGAAAAGCATAAACCCCACCCACACTACAATCACAGTTTAAACTCTCATATTCTTTCTAATACAAGCTTCAAAAACATCTGAAAAGTCAAAAGTCACACTAAATGGTTGCCCCTTCATAGCAATTTCAAAAATCAAATAAACATAAATTTGTTTCATGAACTTTGCTTTAATTATGTAGAGTGATAACCAATGTTGTCAAACTCGAGGATCAGAAGAGGATTGGAAGGGGGGGGGGGGTAAAAGATCATAACTAGAGGATCGTAACTCGGATCGTAAGAGTTACGTGTATATGTAAAATTATATTTATATACATGCATATACATAAAAAATAACATAGACAAGAAAAACAACTTATAACTCATAATAATCATAAAGATTAAGATCCAAAACATAACTCAAAATAAGTTCACAAGTCATAACATAAACTCATAAAAGTCATATAATAAGTTCATAATTACTTAATACAATCACACTAGTCTAGGAGATCATTCAAATTAAAATCAGGATAGTCATTCTCCATATGATCTTCATCCTCATTAATTGCATCATCAACAATTGGAGGAACCTCCAAATCATCTATGGGTTCACCACCACCACTAGCATTTTCTCCCGCTTGAACTAAAATGTGTTCATCTATAGGATCCAAATCTGAATTTGCCTCATTGTCCTCCACAATCCATTCATCATCAGAAGAAAGATCATCAATGTTATAAACCTTCCCTTTTCTAATGTCCTTCTTCTTGTTCAATCTTGAATTAGCCTTGACAAACACCACATCATTCATGGTCTTTTGGTGTAAATGATTTCTCTTGGTGTGAACCTAAATAATTATAAAATCCATTAACAAATAATAGGTACTAAGTATAGGTAAATAATTATAAAATCTATTAACAAATAATAGGTACTAAGTATAGGTAAATAATTATAAAATCCATTAACAAATTCTTACTCTCTCAAAGGCACTCCAGTTACGCTCACAACTGGATGAACTACATGTTAAACTCAATACTCGAATAGCAAATCTTTGCAATTCTGGATGTTCATCACCATAGGACTCCCACCATTGTGCTGGAGTTTTTGTTTTAAGTGCACGTTGAGCTATTGGACTACCAAAAAACTTAGATTTGCTTTTGAAATCCTCAATTTGAGCATCAATCATGGATATCTCATCAAGGTCTCCAACCATCCTATCTAAACAGTCATACATTCCACGCTTCACTTCATAATCAGCTTTAAATTCAGGATTATAGTGCAACATGGGGTTAAGATAGTAGCCTACGGCATGCAAAGGCCGATGCAATTGCCTATCCCATCTTTCATCAATGATTTCTCAAAGGGGAGTGTAGCTAAGAATGGTAAAAAAATAAATAAATTTTCAAACAATCTATAATAATATAAATTAAAAAATTGAACAAGTAGAAGATAATTAATTAATTACCTCTTAGTAACCCCATTGAAGAGATTTTGTATCTTCTCTTTGGCAGCGTCCATTTCCTCATAAATGAAGCCCATGGTTGGCTTTTCATCTGAATCCACCATGTGCAACACCTTAATTAGGGGGAAAGCACCCCTTATGCAATTCAAGGCATTATTCCAAAATGCCTTATCAGTGATCAAATTTTCCACAAGCACCCCATCCTTAGTCTTTACAAATTGACTAGATTGCCACTCCTTTGATGTGATGTGAACATCCTAATAAGTGATCCCTTATTCTCATGCAAACATCCCAAAGTCAAATAAGAAGTGGCAAAACGAGTAGTGCCTGGTCTAATCAAATCAGTTCCCTTAGTAAATGTATGTAATAGGGAAACAACACCAGTTCTTGAATAGATGTAGGTTGTAATTTTTTTACCACTCATAATTGTCTCTTGATGGAGTGGAATTTTCTTCTCAAAATCTTCCAGCATTAAATCAATGCAGTGAGCTGCACAAGGTGTCCAATATAACTTATTTCTCTTCTGCATCAACAAATCTCCAGCAGCCTTGTAATTGGCTGCATTGTCAGTTACAATTTGGATGACATTCTCTTCTCCTACCTCCTGAACAATATCATCCATCATCTTGAAAATTCTACCAGCTGTCTTACATATGTCAGAAGCATCAATAGACTTCAAAAATACAGTTCCCTTAGGACTGTTTACCAAAAAGTTAAGAATAGTCCTCCTCCTCCTATCGGTCCATCCATCAGTCATTATAGTGCATCCTGTTTTCTTCCAATATCTTCTATGTTCCTCCAAATCTTGATTGGTCTTTTCAATTTTCTACTTCAAATATTTAACCCTCACCTCATGGTAGGATGGTGGCTTAAATCCTGGACCATGTTTTGCAACCAATTCAAACATCTTCTTGAACTCTTCACTCTTTGCTACATTAAAAGGTATAACATTGTTGTAAAAAAATTTGGCAATTTCTTCACATGCATCCTCCCTCAAGTTCTTCTTGAAAATGTTATTTATAGTAGACTGAGAGCTCATTACCCTTTTCTCGAAATACATTTGTTGCAGTATCAATATCTTCTCTTTTTCTTTTTCCACCCTCATCTGATTCAGTCACACTTTCATATTCTTTGAATTGCAACTTTTTAATCAGATTTTGCTGCAACTGAGAAACTACATCCCACATTAATTTCTTCACGTCATCAGGAACAACCCTACATGCTCCAACATCCTTTGAAGTTCATGCTAAATGATGCTTTATTCGATAAATTCCTCCCGTAAATACCTTCTCACAATATTTGCACTTCAGTTTTCTAGCATTCCCATCAATTGAAACACAATGGTTCCATGCAATATCAGTCCTTGATCCAGTACCACTTCCAATACTCCTTACACTTTCAGCACTGGGACCATCAGTAGTATGGTTGTTGCTGCCACTTGCAATTTTTTTAACTTTAAAATACTAAACAGAGGCTAAGAGGTGTTATACAGTATAAGTTATACTTATATTTTTTTAAAAAAATTAATTTTTAATCAACACTAATTCAGTTTACCCATAGTCCCACACTATATTTAAAACAAATTAGAACAAGAATAGTAGAAGTGTAGAAGTAGAACACGGCGCACCAGACCAAAAGACTCGCAACACACGCAGGGAAAGAGATATCGACGGCGGTGACGAGAGCAACCAGCAATGAGAGCGCACGACGGTGACAGGAACGGTGGCGACGAGCGGCGCAAAAGACCAGGAATGGTGACGAGCGACGCGAAAGACCAGGAACGGCGACTAGCGGTGCGGAAGACCTTACAGGAGAGCTTCTCAGAAGTGAATTCCCTTGCGAGCCCTAATCGACATAACTAAGGTATGTTTTCACTCGGGTCAGTTGAACCCGACCTGCCCAAGGCTTTTTTTTTTCCTTCTTCCTCGAGGATCCACACGGATCGTCGATCCGTCCAAAACGTGAGTAACCACGTGATCTGTGAACGATCCCCTGCGTTTATGATCCTCTCACCGAGTTCACTCGTGGATGCTTCTGAAGATCGCAAGATCGTACGAGTTTCCAAGGATACCCGCGATCTTGACAACCTTGGTGATAACCAATTATGGACATCAATTTTCTTGTACAATGGACTGACTCATTCTAACATCAACTAACACCTTTTGAAAATAAATTTCACCTCAAATCGCAGAAAATCAACTTGATTAGAACAATGTCCATCGGCTTCAATCGGATTAACAGACTAGTTGTATCTGCTTCTGTTATTGAAATTGATTTCATATCCTGCAACTGGAAAATAAGACCATTAAGACTTCACAAACACAAACATGAACAAAGTGCAGTGCTCTACATGAGAAAGCTGCAAATGAGAGTGCAACTACTTGATCTTTGTCTTCGAAACTCTTTTTAGGACATCTCTCTGTGGCATCAAAAACATAAACATTACAAGTCTTGCCTAAATCTTGGCAGGAAATATTATCAGCCTATTCTAGCAACATAATAGAGTAATTAAAAACACAAAACAAATAATACAATGAATAAACAAAGAGAATGAGATACCATGCTACAGTGAGGCAAAACAATTATAAGTTTAAACTACAAGTTCCAGTGCATTACTATAATATTAGAACTTCGAATTGAGTTATTAACAAAAGTACCCTCATCAGATTTATCATCTTTGCTTCTGATTCATTTGAATGTACTGCAGAAGGTTGCTTATCCAATCGTGTTTCACTTACTGCATCTTTGCACAAAGATTGCTCTTCACAATTATCACTTTTCAAAGATGAGTCTAAATAAGAAATTCCTTCAACCTGCCACCAAATATCCCCCCAAAAGGAAGCAGATGTTATACAAGGGAGGAAAAATTTCTAACACATCACAAAATATCGAGCATTTTTTATTCATAATAATGGCAACAGAAAGTGTACTTTACTAGGTTATCAGAAGCTAAAATTCTAAGACAAGCTTTCACAGGAAAAACTTACACAGTATTGAAACCAAAATAATATCCCAAGTCCCACCAGGTCGAAAAAATCTATTGACAACAGATGAGATATAAATCATTGAATTGAACTAAATAGTAAACTCATGAAATGTTCTTAATTGGAAAGACCATCAATATGTTTTATTCATCTCACAGATTGGAAAAGGAATTCATCTGCATCCCATAGGTCTCCAATCCATTTATTTATTGCTTAAGTTGTACAGGGTAATCATTTGCATTTCATTGAGCATAAAAAGTACACAAATTGTAACAGAGTAAGAGGACCGATGAGCATTACAACTCTGGACAAACTAAATCCTTAAAAATTTGTTTTCCAAATATGTAGTCAAATAAAATCTTTTAACGATAAGCTGCTTGAAATTTGAAATAAAAGGTAGACCAATTAATAATAATAACATACTAATTTAAGATTTAGTATAAAGAAAATTTGCAAATATATGTGCTTATCAATGAAGCTAACAGTGACCAGCTAATAAAAGCATTGAAAAGCATAAACATCATACCTCTATTACTTTCATTGCATTATTTGCCGTCAGCTGTGCATGAAACGTTGCAAACTTTTGTTCAAATTTTTCCAATGTGATTCATCCAAGGTATCCTGCAGATGGGTTGTGCCAACAAATGCAGCTTGTGAGAGGCATTAGGCATATCACAACAAGCCCTAATCCCAAACTTTCAGGAAGGATAAGAACCTAATCACCTTTTCACAGAATATGTATACATTATCTGCATTTGTTTGTCCCCGACGATGAGCTCTATCCTCAGTCTTCAAAATGTATTAACATTAATATTATTTACATTTACATGAGACAATATCAGGAAACCACATGTTACAGTCCATCATATGATGGAGCCATCATATACAACAAGCAAGATTAGATCAAACAAAATGTATATGATTGCCATAATTTTAAAAAAAATGCATGTGCTTTGATAGGTGATGATTATGAACACTGCATCTGTTCGGTGATAAAAAAGACTACATCGTAACACTTGGCATGATTATGGTTGGAAGAAAGACGAATATTAGTTCCATTAGATCTATTGGCTTAGTGTGACCCAGTTCCAATTTTGCAATAAAATATTTTCAACTATCTTGTAAAGATGCACCTTGTTGGATTAAACTTTAATAATAATAAATTAGATATGTGAAGAGTCATGTCCCTAGGTGAAGAAGTTACTCATGTGACGAGTCATGTCTTTAAGTTTCTTTAAGTTTACATTAGTAGACCATTATAAATAGCATCTCATGTAAAAGGCCAATGTGTGGCTTGGCAGACCATTATCTAAATACATCAGAAGTATTCTACCAGAGAAATTGTTGTGTGTTTGTGTGAGTACACCAGTGTGTGTGAGGACCTGTGATACCACAAATTGGTATCAGAGCGTGAGAAAATGGAGAGTGGGCCAAGTAATAGTCTGCCACTACCCCACCTTACAAAGGCTAATTACGAAAACTGGAGTATCCAGATGAAAGCTCTTTTTGGAGCCCATGATAGTTAGGAGGTTGCTCATGGTGGTTTCGAGGAACCAACATCCATAGCAGGATATACAGCGACGCAGAACAAGACATTGAAGGAGACGAGGTTGAAAGACAAAAGGGCGTTGTACATGTTATTCCGGGCTGTTGATGATTCCGGGTTTGAGAAGATTGCTGGTGCAACAACTTCAAAGGAGGCGTGGGACATTCTTGCAAATGTCTACAAGGGAGCCAATCGAGTTTGACAGGTTTGACTTCAAACTCTCTATGGAGAGTTGGAAAGAATGAAAATGAAGGAAGGAGAAGGGGTATCCGGTTTCATCACTCAGGTCCAGACCGTGGTAAATCAACTAAACAGAAATGGAGAAGTGTTGTCTGATGCCAGAGTGATGGAGAAAATTCTGAGGTCTTTCACTAACCACTTCGAGAATGTTGTATGTGCAATTGAGGAGTCAAAGGATCTAGCAACGCTCACCGTTAACGATCTTGATGGTTCCTTGGAGGAACATGAACAAAGAAAGAAAAAGAAGAAAGAAGAGTCACTAGAGCAAGCACTCCAGACAAAAGCTTCAATCAAAGAGGAGAAAATGCTCTATTCTCACAATTTTCGAGATAGAGGTCGTGGCCGAGGTGGACGTGGACATGATCGAGGTGGTAGAGGCCGAGGTCAAGAAGGAAGGAATAAGGAGCAGGCTGAATCAAGTCGACAGAATTGGCGAGGCCGAGGTAACGGAAGAGGTCAACATTCAAATCAATCGAATGTAGAATATTTTAAATGCGGAAAGTATGGACATTACTCGAGAGATTGCAACTCGGACATATGTTACAACTGTGGTCGAGTTGGACATTTTGCGAAATATTGCCGATATGAAAGAAGAAATGAAACATTAAACCAACAGAAGGAGAAGTAAGAGATGGAGGAATTCTAATGATGTTAGAAGTGAAGTCAACCAGGGATCTGAGATGGAATGGTATCTAGACACTGGTGCAAGCAATCATATGTGTGGGCATAAGCATTTGTTCAGTAATTTGAGACAAATAGCAGCCGGACATGTTTCGTTTGGAGATGCTTCAAAGGTTGATGTCAAAGGCCGAGGTACGATTTGTTTCTTGCAGAAAGATGGACGAATTGGGCGCATCCGAGATGTCTATTACGTGCCCGATCTAAAAAGTAATATTCTTAGTGTGGGACAACTGATGGAGAATGGCTACTCAGTTCTCATGACAGACCGAGTTCTCCTCTTGAAGGATAAACAAGGACGTTTGTTAGTTCGAGTTCAGATGGAGCAAAATAGAATGTTCAAACTAATGTTGAGGAGTGTGCAGGTCGGATGTTTGCAAACTGAGATGAGTGATGAAGTATCCTGATGGCATCGCCGGTTTGGGTATCTTTACTACGGAGGCCTGGCCGAGATGATGAACAAGAAAATGGTGGATGGGTTGCCGAGTTTGAACTCTGAAAAGAGATTTTGTGAAGAATGTGTGCTAAGCAAGCATGCTAGGAGTCCATTTCAAAAGATGACCAAATACAGATCTCAACAACCACTAGAACGAATTCATACCGACTTGTGTGGACCCATCTCTCCTGGGTCTTTTAATGGAAAAAGGTATTTTGTCTCGTTTATAGACGATTTTAGTCGTAAAACTTGGGTGTATATGCTGGAAGAAAAATCCAAAGTGCTTGAAGTATTCAAGAGTTTTAATATGGTGATAGAAAATGCAACTAGAAGGCGAATCAAGTCGATTCGTTCTGACCGAGGTGGGGAGTACACATCAATTGCATTTAAAAGGTATTGCAAGGAGCATGAGATAAGTGGTTCTTAACTGCACCATACTCACCACAACAAAATGGAGTAGCTGAGAGGAAAAACCGTACCATTCTTGACATGGTAAGATCAATGTTAAAAACGAAGAAAATACCTAAGGAGTTTTGGGGGAGGCCGTACTGTGTGCTGTATATGTGCAGAATCGCTGTCTGCATTCCAGTCTGAATGAAAAAACCCCACAGGAAGCATGGACAGGTCAGAAGCCATCAGTGGGCCATTTCAGAGTCTTCGAAAGTGTTGCTTATGCACACGTCCCTGATCAACAAAGAACCAAGTTGGAAGACAAGAGCAGGAAATTTATTTTCATTGGATATGACGAAAAGACAAAGGGATACAAGTTGTTGAATCCCAGCACCAAGAATGTAGTAATAAACCGAGATGTGAAAGTTAATGAAGAAGATGAATGGAACTGGAGCACTTCATCCGAGGTCATCTTAGATCCCAGACAGACGCTTACTCAACAAGAAGAGAAGGAAGGCGGATCACCAAGTTGGATCCCGGCAAGAAGTGAGACATCTGATGAAGACGAGATGAGACAACCCCGAATGAGGAGTTTGTAGGACCTGTATGATTCAACTAATGAAGCTCACCTTATTTGTTTGTTGACAGATTCTGAAGAAATAACATTCGAAGAGGCAATTCGAGATGAAAAATGGCAAACCGCCATGAATGAAGAAATCAAGGCCATTGAATGGAATTATACTTGGGAGTTGATCGAGCTGCCAAAAGGAAGTCAGCCCATTGGAGTTAAATGGGTTTATAAGAAAAAGATGAATACTGAGGGAGAGGTAGAATGATATAAAGCCCGAATGGTAGCTAAGGGGTGTAAACAAAAGACAGGAATAGACTATGACGAAGTGTTCACACCCGTTGCAAGAATGGAGACAATCAGACTATTGATCTCGCAAGCAGCACAGTTTGGATGGCTGATTTACCAAATGGATGTCAAGTCGGCATTTTTGAATGGTGTACTTGAAGAGGAAGTGTATCTCGAACAACCCCTGGGATACTTGAAAGCCAGAGAAGAAAAGAAAGTGTTAAGATTGAAGAAAGCTTTGTATGGACTAAAACAGGCACTGAGGGCTTGGAATACTCGGATTGATGCATACTTCAAGGAGGATGGTTTTGAACAGTGTCCTTATGAGCATGCCCTCTATGTTAAGAAAAATGGAGATGATTTTTGCTTGTAGCTTTATATGTTGATGATTTGATCTTTATGGGGAACAGTGAAGAAATGGCACAAGAGTTCAAGAAAAGAATGTCAAAAGAATTTGAAATGACTGATCTTGGCCTGATGAGATACTTTCTTGGTTTGGAAGTCAGACAGGACAAAGTCGGAATATTTGTCTCTCAAGAGACTTATGCTAAGGGAATATTGAAAAGGTTTAAGATGTCGGATTGTAACCTAGTTTCAACCCCTATGGAACTCGGTTCAAAACTTTCAAAGTATGATGGAGGAGACGTGTTGATCCAAGAACTATAGAAGCTTGGTGGGATGCTTGAGATATTTAACATGTACGAGGCCAGATCTGTGTTTAAGGGATGGAATTATAAGTCGATTTATGGAAGAGCCAAGTTACTCTCATTGGAAAGCGCTTAACAGGATTCTAAGATATATTCAAGGAACAATCTCTCAAGGACTTCTCTACTCGAAGTCAAAAAATTACAGGTTAAAAGGCTTCTTGGACAGTGACTGGTGTGGAGACATGGACGATAGGAAGAGCACGGCTGGTTATGTATTCTTCATGGGAAACACAGCTTTTGCCTAGATGTCAAAGAATGAACCAATTGTGACTCTATCAACTTGTGAAGCAAAGTACATTACGACATCCTGGTGCATTTGCCATGCGGTTTAGTTGAGGAGTTTGTTGGAAAAGCTAGGACAAGTTCAAGACAGTCCAATCGAGATCCGAGTAGATAATAAGTCAGCAATCGAGTTAGCTAAGAACCCGATCAATCACGAAAGGAGCAAGCATATCGACATCAGATTCCACTTCATCCGAGATCAAGTCAAAGGAAAGAAGGTCGAGTTACTTCATGTGGCAAGCCGAGATCAAGTTGGAGATGTTTTCACGAAGCCATTACCGACATTACTGCTGAAAAATTGTAAGAAGATGTTGGGGATGAAAGACGAAAGAAATATTTAAAGTTTATGGGGGGATTTTGTTGGATTAAACTTTAATAATAATAAATTAGATATGTGAAGAGTCATGTCCCTAGGTGAAGAAGTTACTCACCTAGGTGAAGAAGTTACTCATGTGAAGAGTCATGTCCCTAGGTGAAGAGTTACTCAAGTGATGAGTCATGTCTTTAAGTTTCTTTAAGTTTATGTCAGAGTAGACCATTATAAATAGCATCTCATGTAAAAGGCCAATGTGTGGCTTGGCAGACCATTATCTAAATACATCAGAAGTATTCTACCAAAGAAATTGTTATGTGTTTGTGTGAGTGCACCAGTGTGTGTGAGGACCTGTGATACCACACACCTACGTATCAAATCCTTCTGTTTCTTTAAAGAAAGTCATCTTTAGATGTGTCCATAACCTCAACAATATTGCCATTCAAACATCCAGGAACAGATTGAGAAACATTCCATGCATGGTATTGACATAATAAAGACAACTTCATCATTGTATATCACACAACAACATGACTACTTTATTCCTTTTACTACACTAATCACTAATCAGTTCTCTGCACTTAGGGATATGCAATCTTCGGCCAAATCTTTCACACTTATATCAACACTTCATTTGTGCTGTTTTAAATCAATGAATGTTTTCATAATCTAATGCCACGAGAGAAAACACAAGTCAGAGGCATATGATACCTATTCTACAACCCAACAATAGTTATAAATACAAACTTATTAATGAAGTGATATTCCATCAAATAGAACCTGGAGCATTATAGTTGGGCACTTTGGTAGCTCCAAGAAAATAACATCTTGTGCCGTTGAGAATCAAGTCCAAAACCTGCTGCTAGAATACCTATTATTTCAATTTTAACCTGACATAAATGTAACTCATTAGTCAAGGTAAATGTTGCGAATAAAAGGTACGACAATACACGGCAAGTGCACCAATCGTTTCCAAGTAATAAAGATTAGGTAAGTGAGTATCGTTCTCCACAGGGATTGGGGTGATTTCACAGCAATGCTAACGAATGTGATTGAAATTAAAACAAAAATACGCAGAGAAAAGTGTTGTTGATTGGATTGGTTGTTTTGAATGTAAAGACAGAAATTAAAGAAATGCAGTAAATTGATATTGAAGATTACCAATGGAAGAATAATTGTGGTCAAGCACAATCCCCTCTGATTCCTCCTCTTTCACTTGACTGGTTTATTAACTTTAACGTACACACATGATAAATCTCTCCTAAA
>PYAF01006098.1:1665-61683 GCA_007407185.1 Glycine tomentella
GCCTAAGGCTCAAAACAAGCTAAGAAAAACAAAGGAAAGAGAGAAATGAAGTTTGGAAGGGATGCTTTGAGCTTTGGGGGTGCATGGGTATTTATAGGGGGTGTCTGGCCGACTTTGGTCGCCCAGGCGACCAATTTACTCATGTTTTGGTCGCCCAGGCGAGTTAAGGGCCCAAGTTGCACAAGTTGCTCGTCCAATTAGCCTTCAAGTGGCCCATTTGTAGTTTCTGCTCGCCCAGGCAAGCAAAATACACTATATTAGCTCGCCTGGGCGAGCTAAAGCCCATCCAGAAGCCTCTTTTTGTCTGATTTGCTTTCTGCACCCCTCGTTTTGCTGTTTTGAGTCATTTTTGGGCCTGATTTACTTTCTGCACCTCCCAGATTTGCTATGATTATTCGGAAGCCTCGAAAATCAACAGAATCTATCAAAATACAAAACATGATTGGATTAATCCTCCGAAATATGACGAAATGACATACAAGCAATAGGAGCTATTTTAACTAGGTTTAGGGTAAATTTATGATAAAAACTTATGAAATCAAAGGATAAGTGCCTTTATTTAAAACATGATTTTAACTGATTTAGGGCACTTATCATTTAGTAAGAGAGACACATCTTGTGTGAGATCAAAAGGTTATTGGCTTTAGAAATGATGTGTTTGTGAGAAAAGAGTTTTTATGAAAGATAAGTATGTGCATTGACATTGATACAACTTGGATTGATTCGTAACTTCATTCATTCATTCAATCATTTATTAAGGAGCACAGGTTGTGTAATTCTTGAACCTTTTCTTTTAGAATTTCTGTTTACAAATTCTGAGGTGAAAATCATATAGTTTCTTTCAAGCTTTCTAGTGTAGTGTTCTCTAGGAATAAAGATCTGAGTAGGGTTCTCAGGATCTTTGTGATTTGTTTTCTAATAGTGATTTAGAATTCAGTTTCTTTATCTAGGGTTGATAAAGATAATCACTTGTAATTGTTTGTAAAAGAATATTTTTGATTTAGTGAAAACTCTAACCTAGTGTTGGTTGGAAGACACTGGATGTTCCCTCCATGTTAGTGAGGTGAACCAGTATAAATTGTTGTATCTTGTTGTCTATTCTGAATATCTTTCATTACTTATATTTGGGTGATCAATATATAATCAATAAGAAGTAGTTCAAACATTACATGCATTCTAAGGTGTATCTTGATTGAAAGAAAACTTCTTATTTTGATTAAGGGTGATTGAGTAATATGATCCAAGTTTTAATTTCGTAAATTCTTTAAAGAAAGTTTTAAAAGACTGTTTTAACCAATTTACCCCCCTCTTGATTATTTGAAGTGTGTTTATTGTATTTTCAATTGGTATCAAGAGCTGATTCTTGAGATTTATTCAAGATCATTATCTTTTATAAAGAAAATGAATATCACTCAGATTACTTTCAAAGAGGTTGCATCCCCAAAGCGTTCACCGATGTTTGAGGGAGAGCATTTTAGCTTTTGGAAAAACAGAATGCAAATTTTCATTCAATCCAACGATCCCGGTGCATGGAATGATATTGTAAAATGTCCTTTGGTCCCAATGAAAACTGTTGATAATAAATTGATTCCCAAAGAATGGGATGAAATGACAGATGCTGAAAAAAGAATAGTTCAATATGATTTTAAGGCTAAAAATATGATCACCTCTGCACTTTCTTCTGATGAGTTTTTCAGGACTATTAGGTGTCAAAGTGCTAAGGAGATGTGAGAAATGTTAGTGGTTACTCATGAAGGAACAGGTGATGTACGGATGTCAAAAAAACATGTCTTGATTCATGAGTATGAGATGTTTGTTATGAACTCCACAGAAACCATATCTCAGATGCAAACAAGGTTCACTCACATAGTGAATCATCTTCTTAGTCTTGGAAAGACTTTTGATGCTGAAGAGTTAAACATCAAAATTTTGAAATGTCTTACAAGATCATGGCAACCAAAGGTTACAACTATCAAAGAATAAAAAAACCTCTCCAAGATGTCTATGGCTGCACTTTTCGGTAAGCTACTTGAATATGAGTTAGAAATGTCTCAATTAACACATTCTGAGAATGCAGATAAAAAACAAAAGAGTATAGCTTTAAAAGCTGCATCATCAAATGTGGAGATACAAGAAGATTCAAGTGATGAAAACTTGAACCTAATAGTAAAGAAATTCAGCAAGTTTATAAAGAAAAACAAAAACAAAAAGCTGTCAAAGTTCAATAGCAAAAAGGACCACTAATGTAATGACCCGCCTCGTCGCTACGATATCACTAACTCTTAATCGTGCAGATTTCGATTTTTAATAAAACTTCATTAATTTGATTATGAAAATGATAGTAAATTTTTCACGATAATACAATTATCATACACATATTACAATTACATATTTAAACATGTTGTACATATATATTAAATCAGTACATGTCATCCATATGTTAGAACTTCCTTTAGCTTTACATGTATATACACCTAAAATTACATATAAACAAAAAGCCAAAGACAAACTAAGAGAGAGTTGATTAACATAACACAACTCTTTCTCCAGAAATAAATCCAATGTCATCACGTCGGCTTGGCGGCTCCAACCAAAAAGAAGATCTCCCTCCAAAGTCACCTACTGCTGCTCATCTGCTCCCACGAATGAAAGTTCACGATCATCACATGTACCAACCACATGGTACAACAAATGCAAGGGTGAGTTTATTATATAAATACCCATAAACATTAGATAGCAGCAATTGGGAAGGAAACAACATTACCCACCATAATCATTAACAAAAATTCATGATTCTAATACACACTCAACAAACCAATCATCCAATGCATTTCACAATCAAACAATCATACATTGAATGATGCATGCACCTGACTCATCTATCAACATGCAATGTGGTACCATCTCCAAAAATAGTCTCTCCTAGGAAAAATGATTCACCACCTATCAGGGCCACCCTATCGTGCATTGGCCATTCCCCCACCTGGTGATCAGCCAGCGTCGTAAGGGAATTCCAAACCTGATGATCCCTTAGTACCTGCGTTCTCAGCCCACTGAAACCCACAGGTACGCGTGTGCCATCATTCTATTTCCACACATACAAATGAAGTAAGAAACATGGGCATCATCAATGCATGACTCGGCTAGGAACAAATCCTTCCTCGCAAGGGTAACCCGTCATGCACCCCCATGTACATACATAACACACCAATGTGGGCTCACCGATGCATTGACCATGGCTAGGAACAAATCCATCCTCGCAAGGGTAACCAACCGGTCATTGCATCCCACGTGTACATACACAACCTACAACCATGGGCACCACCGATGTATAATCTGGCTAGGAACAAATCCTTCCTTGCAAGGGTAACCCGTCATACACCCCTATGGGCACCACTGATGAATATGATCAAATTGTTAATGCTTTTCATGATATGCATAATGAGGCTCAAAGACTAGCAAAATCAAATAATAAGCTAAAAGGAGATTTAAGATGGCACATCACCAAACTTGCAGAAATGGAAAGTGAACTTTGTAAATTGAAAGAAGAAAATGAAAAACTTCTTTCAAGTTACAAGGCCAATGGGTGTATATGTCCCTCTTCCTCTTCTAAGGTAGAAAAATGTAAAGTGCTACAAGAAGAGCTTGATGATTTCAAAGGAAGTCAAGGAGAAAAGTACATGTAACTACTTTGTAAAAATAGCTACTTGATTGATCTTTTCAAAAAGCTTTATATAGGAAAATGCAACTTAGCTTAAATATTAAGTGTGCAAAAATATACTGGAGATACTTCTGGTTTGGGTTACAAACAAGGTTCAAAACCTATTGGAAAAACCATATTTGTACCACCAAAATAGAAGAATCAAATGAGCTTTTATAAATCAAAGTTTAATCAAAATACTTACTTTGGAAAATCATCAAAAGTTGTGACTTGTAACTATTGCATGAAGAGAGGGCATACATCTCATAAGTGTTTTGCTACAAAATATTATGTTCCAAATAGAGAATGCATATGGGTGCCAGAGAAAAAGAAAATAGCTAACCCCTATGGACCCAACCTTAATTGGGTACCTTTCTTTGCCACTTGATTTGAATTTTGCAGGTGTGTCTTAGAGCAAAATCATCACTATGGTATCTTGATAGCGGCTTCTATAGACACATGACAAGTTACATATCCATGCTTACAAATGATGTAATGTCTACAACCATTAGACATTAAGTTTCCCAAATCTACCTTGCAATGAAACTTAATCTTCAAGCAAACCTCAAGAACTCTAACTTCTGCACTTTCCTAAGAATTAGGGTTGTTTTTAAGCTTTTTAATTCAGCAATGGAAGATGGAAGAGAGATTAAGAATGACAATGGATGGCACCATGGAAAAGCTTTCCAATAAGCCTAGGAAGAATCACCACAATAGCATTGAGAAGCCATTGATAAGACTCAAGTTCTTACACAAGAACAAGAGAGAAACTCTCACAACAATTTTCAGAATTGCATTAATGAATCAAAGTTAGTTACATTCAGTTTTGGCACCTTATATAGGCCACTAAATTACAAGCTAAATGTCACTAAATATAAGAAAATGCAAATTGAAATGAAGTCCAAATGAAGCTTGAAGTGTAAGCTTTCCCTAAAGTGACTCTTGGCTGCTCAACATGTGCAGTGCAGTTTTAAAACTGATTTAATCGATTAATCCGCACTTGCAGTCGATTAAAATAGAGTTTTTTACATTTTCAGGCTTATGTAATCGATTACAGCTTTCTTGTAATTGATTAAAATAGAAAAGCCTTGTTTTTTAATTTCCTGATGCTGATTTAATCGATTACAGGCATCTGGGAATCAATTAAAGGTATGAGAAAAGATGTTTTTAATTTATTACAGACAGACAGTAATCTATTAAAATAGACAACACTTCTTTTGTGTTTCCACTGATTTAGTGTGCTTCTTCATGCTTTTCCAAGAGATACAAGTTAGCTTGGATGTGGTCTTAAAGTGCTTGAATCCTAGCTCTGGTCATTGGTCCTTTAAAGCTCACCAAAGGAAGTGCTTCAAGCTCTCCTTCTAGACCTTTGGCTGGGAATGGACCTCCATCAACAAATGTTAAACTAAAAGATGGAGGATTTGTCACTTATGGTGACAATAACAAAGGGAAAATAGTTGGAGAAGGAAACATAGGAGACAACCTTAAGACTATGATCAGAAATGTTCTATATGTTGAAGGGTTGAAACATAACCTCCTAAGCATAAGCCAACTAGGTGATAAAGGGTTCAATGTTTCCTTCAACGATAACTGTTGTTTGATCTGTGATAGTCAAAATGGTGAGGTTATACATGTTGGTAAGAGAAAGGGTAAAATATATGTACTTTCCATTGAACGTGCGTTCATTCACAACACTAGTTGCCTAATCAGTAAAACTAATAATACATGGTTATGGCATAGGAGGGCAAGTCACTTAAACATGCATCATATGAATAAGCTCATAAGAAAAGACTTAGTCATTGGCTTACCAAAGCTCAAATTCGAGAAGGATAAAATATGTGATGCTTGTCAAAAGGGGAAACAAACAAAAAATTCTTTTCAAAGCAAAAATGTTGTTTCTACTACTAAACCCCTTGAATTATTGCATATGGACTTATTTGTTCCTTCTAGAACCATGAGCTTAGGAGGTAATTACTATGGGCTTGTCATTATTGATGATTACTCTAGATACACATGGACTTTGTTTATAAGATCTAAAAATGATGCATTCACAACATTTAGAAAATTAGCCAAGACTGTTCAAAATGAAAAAGCTTGTAATAATATAGTTTCAATAAGAAGTGATCATGGTGGTGAATTCCAAAATAAAAATTTTGAAAAATTCAATGAGGAATTTGGAATCAACCACAATTTTTCTACTCCAAGAACACCTCAACAAAATGTTGTTGAACGGAAAAATAGATCCCTTGAAGAAGGTGCTAGAACTCTTCTTAGTAAAACAAACTTGCTAAAACATTTTTGGGTTGATGCAGCGAATACTGTTTGCTACACCTTGAATAGACTACTCATAAGGCCTCTTTTGAAGAAAACCCCTTATGAGCTGTACAAAGGAAGGAAGCCAAACATTTCACACTTAAGAGCATTTGGCTGCAAATGTTTTGTTTTAAATAATGGTAAAGTTTCTCTTGGCAAATTTGATGCTAAAGCTGATGAAGGTATCTTTCTTGGTTGTTCTCTACAAAGCAAAGCATATAGAATTATTAACAAAAGAACATTATGTGTAGAAGAATCAGTGCATGTTACATGTGATGAGTCTAATACCTCTAAGGAGGAAAAAGATTATGATAATGATGCAGGACCAGTAGAAGATGTTATGCAATTTAATGAAAAGCTTAAACTTGATTCAAATGATAAAGTGGAATAGTCAACACCTATACAAGAGTTCAAGGATTGGAGAACTACTAAAGATCTTTCCCTTGACAATATTATTGGGAAAGTATCAAAGGGAGTTTCTACTAGATCCTTTTTAAGAAATCTTTGTTGTGCAATTGCATTTGTTTCACAAATTGAACCAAAAAGCATTGACCAAGCTTTACTTGATGAACATTGGATGAAGGCCATGCATGATGAATTAAATCAATTTAAGAGAAATGAAGTTTGGGAATTAGTTCCTAGACCCTCTTCTCACAAACCTATTGGCACCAAGTGGGTTTTTAGAAACAAACTTGATGAAAGTGGTATCATCATAAAGATCAAGGCCAGATTGGTTGCTAAAGGTTACAACCAAGAGGAAGGCATTGATTATGATGAAACATATGCTCCAGTTGCTAGATTAGAGGCCATTAGGTTGCTGCTTGCCTATGCATATTAATGGGTTTTAAATTGTTTCAAATGGATATTAAAAGTGCATTTTTAAATGGTTATTTTGAGGAAGAGATATATGTTGACCAACCTCTTGGATTTATTGACTTTAAACATCCTAATAATATTTTCAAACTGAGAAAAGCATTGTATAGTTTGAAACAAGCTCCAAGGTCTTGGTATGAAAGATTGAACAAATTTCTGATTGACCAATCTTTCATAAAAGGACAAGTGGACAAAACATTGTTCATCAAGAAAAGAGGCAATGATATTTTGTTAGTTCAAATTTATGTAGATGATATTATATTTGGTTCATCCAATCAGTCTATGTGCAAATAATTTTCTCTCTCTATACAGAGTGAGTTTGAGATGTCTATGATGAGAGAATTGACATTCTTTCTTGGACTTCAAGTGAAGCAAATGAAGAATGGAACATTTCTCATCCAATCAAAGTACAGTTTGGAAATGATTAAGAAATTTGAAATAGAGAAGAGCAAAGATGTTGCAACTTCTATGGCTACATTAACATATCTTGACTTAGATGAAAAAGGAAAAAGTGTTAATGAGTCAAAATACAGAGGAATAATTGGATCCTTGTTATACTTAACTGCAAGTAGACCGGATATAATGCTAAGTGTTTTCTTATATGCAAGATACCAAGCAAATCCCAAGGAATCTCATCTTACTACAGTAAAACGGATACTCAAATATCTCAAATCCACACCAAGAGTTGGATTATGGTATCCTAAAGGTACATCTATTATTATAATTGGATATTCTAATTCAGATTTTGCAGGGTGCAAATTAGATAGGAAGAGCACTAGTGGTACATGCCACTTGTTGGGAAGCTCTCTGATTTCTTGGCATTGCAAGAAAAAATCCTGTGTAGCCCTTTCTATTGCTGAAGCTGAATATATTTATATTAGAAGATGTTATGCACAAAGTGTCTAATTGAAGCAACAACTACAAGACTTTGGTGTTAAGCTATATGAAATTCCCTTGCTATGTGACAACACAAGTGCCATCAACATATCTAAAAATCCAATAATGCACTCAAGGACCAAACACATTGAGATCAAACATCACTTTCTCAGAGATCACATTTTAAAGGGTAATATCAAAATTGAGTTTGTTGAAACAAATAATCAACTAGCTGATATTTTCACTAAACCCTTAGCAAGAGATAGATTCTATACACTTAGAAATATGTTAGGAATTCTTGATGAATCTAATATATCATAGCTTGCTTGTTATGTGATTATCTATATGATATTACATGTCATCTAGCAAAATCATCATATGTGCTAAAAATCTGAAGTTGAATGCATATCTACTGTTCATTCTGCATAATGCCCTGGTTTAATCGATTACCCCTCAGAATAATTGATTATTTGATGATTAACCTTGATTTAGAGTCATTTTCTGTGATATGTAATCGATTACACTATCGAAATAATCGATTACACTTCATAAAAATTGAATTCTGATTTCTGTTTCACTCTATCTTAATCGATTACACTAACGAAATAATCAATTACACTTCACTAAAAACTCTCCTCTGATTCAAATGTTATTTGTCTTAATCGATTACTTCACGGAATAATCGATTACTGTTCTGTTATTTGTCTTTATGAAGAACGAAATAATCGATTACGTTGCTTCTGTAATCGATTACTTATGGCGGTTTCTGAAACTCTACAGATTTTTTGAAAATCTAAATTGTCATATCTCATTTAAAATTGAAAATTTGAATCTGTAACTGAAGAGTTATGGCCTAGGAATGTGTGAAAATAGTTACAACATTTAAATTCAAACTTGAGCACAATATTTTTCTATAAATTCAAGTTCTCTAAAGATAAAAATTCACACCTGAATTCCTTTTCTCTTCAAGCTTGCTCATTGAGTTTTATGAGCCTTCTTCCATTCTTCTTCTAACCCATATTTTGAAACACCTTTCCTACATCATGTGTACCTCTAAAAGAGTTAAATCTGGAAAAACAAAGGCTAGAGAGTCATCCAAATCCTCAGGGAACAGATTGAATTCATGGTTCCTTGAGTTCAATGCCACCAAACTTACCATGCCTCCTAAATATCTGAACCTTGACTGGTTTGTCAAAGAAGGATTTCAATTCCCTAACCTTCTTGAAATTCAAGGATTGAAGAAATTTGTAGAGCTTAAGGGTACCTTTTACCCTGAGTTGGTGAAGGTGTTTTACACTTGTATGAAGGCAAGCATGGATGGGGTAATTCACTCTCAAGTGAAGGGTGTTCCCATAGTTATTGATGATGAGGTTTGGAATGTTGTGGCTAATATTTCTTCTGAAGTAGTCAGGAAATTTGAAGAAGAAATTGATGATATAATATGATTAACACCTATAGAGGGATGCTTCAAAATCCTCAAGCAAGGCTGAAGCTGAGACTTGGAGTAGGAAGTATGACTTGTGAGGGCAGGCTTCTTCACTATATCATTACTTACATCCTCACTCCTAGATCTACAAATCATGCACAAACCACTGATGATGACCTACAACTTGTGTATGGCATCAAGTCCTCTATCAAATCAACTAGCCACTTGTGTTTGTTGAGACTATGCTGAAGGCAAATAGGTTGATCAGCTATAATTTTCCATATGTTGTATTAATCTCTAGGTTTATTGATTACTTTCATATTGATGTCTCTGATGAGATTGTTGACAATACCACTGATACTGTTAGTCTCATCAAAACCAAGCATCTGCAAAAGCTTGGTTTAACAAAAACACCACAAGGGTGGCAAATGGTTGGTCAACTGCAACAAGATGAAGTAGAAGGGGATGATGAGGAGGAAGCTGAAGCTGAAGAAGGTACTGCTTACCAATACTCTCCATTTGAATCACTTATGGTTCAAAATATGGATGCACTACTCTCTCTTCATCATGAACATAGGGCAGAGACTAATTCTTTTGTGGAAGAGATGAAGACTAGGCTGGAAAATATAAAAGCTAGGCTTGTTCTGGATGATTTTGACAAACTTAGCTAGCTTTTCATATTTTCTTGCTTATGGTTTACTTAGGTTTTGTTTTAGTTTATGTTTGTTTCAATTACTTATGTTTTATTTTATGATTACTGTACTGATTTATTTCCATTAAATGACATGAAGTTTACTTTCTTAGTTGATATTCTTCTTATCTTTGTTTATGTATTGATTTTTGTCTTTAATCAGCCAAATAGGGGGATAAATAATCAAATAATTGATGATTGATTAATGATTAATGCTGATGCTCTATTTTTGCTCTGGTCTTTGTTTAACAAATGTACAAATGTCTAAGTAAGGGGGAGCAAATTGTTATGAAATGCATGGATACTTGAAAATTAATATACTTGACACTTGGCAAGAGGATAATTTGTTTCAGATTGATAAGCATAATGCTCATTCCTACCTTTCATCCCTCAAGTAACTTAAAAGCTAAACAAATGATCAATTAAATTTGATTTAAATTTAGCATGTTCAAAGCCAAAAAGGGAGAGATTGTTAGATACAGGGGGAGTTGGGAGTTGGAGCTGCAAGTTTATCAAAGCAAGGCTGAAGTATTTGGTTTGAAGTTTTAGCTTTTTACATGCGCAATCAAATTGAAGGCATTTGTAATTTGTCTAAGTGGTTCAAGTACATTGCCTAGTGATTCTTGCATTGCATTTGCATAATTCATATTACATGCATTCATATCTAGTAAATAGGATTAATGTTTGCATTTGAAAAGAAAATCTCATGGCTTATGGTTTTGGAAAAATCAGATTGTGCACTGCTTTAATTGATTACCATTCTTCTGTAATCGATTACTAAGTGTATTTTACGAATTAAGCTTGTCTGCTTTAATCGATTGCCACTCATCTGTAATCGATTACCAAGGCTTATTTGGAAAATAGTCTGGCTGCTTTAATCGATTACCATTCTTATGTAATCGATTACATAGGCTTGATTCTCACCTGAGCTTATCAAAGCTTACTTTCACATATCATTGATTGCTTTAATCGATTACATCACGTATTAATTGATTATCTTGTTCGTGAAAGTATTTCCAGAAAGCTCAAGAAAAAATTAATCGATTATATATGTTAAAATAATCGATTACCTTAATGGACTAATCGATTACATTCTGTTAAATCAGTTTTCTATTTAAAGCTTTATGGGTCTGCACTTTATAAGATATTACAACAAGTTAAGAACAAACTATTCTTTGAGATTGAGAGTTACAAAGAGTTCTAAGTGCATTCAAAAGAGCAAGATAATGATTTACTAAGAGAGACATATCTGATAACAATAGGAATACCCACAATAACCAAGATGGGGGGTGAATGGGTTAATACTTGACCTTTTAAAAATTTATTTATAAAATCAGAGTTAAAGGATCTTAATCACTTTTAAACCAAGAATGCTTCTAATCAATCAAATCACTCAGCTCAAGAAATCAATTGCTCAAAATAGGACTTGTTGAGTAATGATAATAAAACCAAGAACAAATGAACAAGATAACTAGTAGAGATTAAGGAATACAAAATCAACACAAGAATGTATACTGGTTCACTTCTCAAGAGAAGCTACATCTAGTTTCTTCTAATCAACACTAGATTAGAGTTCCACTATTATAAATTTCAGTTCTTACAAGCTTTACAACAATCTCTCTTTATCAACCCTAGATAAAAAATATAAATCTAAAACCCTATTAGACTCCTAATAATTAAGAACCAAAGAACACTACTCTGTTCTTCACTAGAGAACTCTACTCTAGCACAAGCTTCAAAGAACTCTTTACAATAGCTTCAAATAACCAAAATTACAAAAACAAGTTTACAACCAGAGATAATGGAGAGAAACAACCTGATGATCCATTGAATATGAATGCATGTGGTTTACCAATCCGAGTTGAATTGTAGAAAAAGAATTTCAGAACATGCTCTCCAAAACTTCTTTGATAACTCTTGCCCAAGAAATCATTCAATACCCATGAAAGTTAAAAAGTGGGATAAGAACTTAGTTAACCCAGAAAATCACTTTCTAACTTTGTGAAGGCTTGTGTGTTGATTCAAGAGGAGTCATGAGAAGTTGGACAAGGAATCAAGCTTTGGAGTTTTGTGCTTTCAACATGCCTCATTTCAAAAGTGCCATGGAAGCTTGAAGATCAATTTGACTCTTGTAAAAGGAAAGAAGTGGTATCTGATAATCCAATGTGCATATCATGCATATCATTTATTTAGGATTGTTAGATTGAAGGCTAATGCAAAAGCATTTAATAAATAAGGCAGATTAAAATCAAGTTTTTGGAAAAATGATGTTTTCTTGTTTTAATCGATTACAGGTATGTTGGCATCGATTATTTTGTTCTTCGTGCCTTCTGGAAAACAAATTAAGAACATTGTAATCGATTACATATCGAATTAATCGATTACCTAGGCTAAAATTAAAATATTGGTCTTTCTATCTTAATCGATTACAGAAGCTCGTAATTGATTACATATCATGCCTATGGCTAACATGTTTTGCTAATTTAATCGATTACTAAAAATAGTAATTGATTACTCAGTGTATTTGGAAAATCATGAGTTCCTGTCTTAATCGATTACATGACAGGATAATCGATTATAATGTTCATAGCTTTAACCCAACACGTATCAGAAACACTTTAATCGATTACATTCTTGAATTAATCGATTACATATGCTAAATAATCGATTACAGGAGCGTGTTTAATCAATTATTTTCAGTTAGAAAGCTGTTATAAATAGAACCCATTGCTCTGTGATTTTGAGAGTTGAAAAATTTGAATTCCGGGCAATCAAAAACATTCACGAGCTTTCATTAGTGAGTTTTCTGAGTTCAAAATGTCTTAGCTTTACCAAAATTCATATGGGTTTTTGATTTGATAAGTGAAGCATCATTGAGTCTCAAGGAATAAGGAAAAGGGATGCATTGAATCTATTATTCTTTCTTTCAACCTGGTGAATCATACATATGCATTTTGTTCATTGGATTATTAGGTGAATTTGTTCCTTATTCTTTGTGGTTGTAAATCTGTTATTTGATTTCTGTAAAGATTGGCTTATTGTAAATGGGTTTCTTGCATGATAACTAGAGATAGTGTTTCTCTAAGGGTTGCTGAGTAGTGTTCTCAGTGGGGTTGGTCTCTAAGAATCTAATAGTGTTTTAGATCTCTGAACTTTATCTAGAGTTGATAAAGAGAGGCTTGTAATATCTTGTAAGAACATTAATTTGCAGTAGTGGAACTCCATTCTAGTGTTGAGTGGAAGAACTGGATGTAGCTTCATAGTGTTTGAAGTGAACCAGTGTAAAAACTGTGGCTGATCTTTATTCTATTCTCTTCATCTCTTTATTGCTTTGGTTTGTAAATCAAATTATTTGCACAGAAAGATTTCAGTTGTCTATTGATTTTCTTGACAGAGGAATTTGATTGAATATAAGACTCTTGGTTTCAAAACAATTTTTAAAGTAATAAAGATCCTGTGGAAACTCTAATTATAAAATCTTTAAATATCAAGATTCAACCAATTCACCCCCCCTCTTGGTTGTATTGAAGTATTCCTATCATTTTCATTGTGTGTATTCAGAAAATTCGAAGTATTCAAGTTAAGTTTCAAGACAAGCATTTATCCTATTTATAACAGCTTTTTGTAATAGACTGTAATCGATTACAACGTGCCACATAATCGATTAAAATGGCTTATGTAATTGATTAAGTTGTCACTTAATCGATTAAAGTGTTCAAAGCTTCATTTTGGGTTTTATAACGAACAGAATAATCGATTAATACAAGCTGTAATCGATTAAAGCAGCAAAATATTATTTCTTTTTGGCTTAAGTAATCGATTACAATGAATGGTAATCGACTAAAGCAGCACAACATGTTTTCTTTTTGGCTTATGTAATCGATTACAATGAATGGTGATCGATTAAAGCAGCACAACATGTTTTTCTAAATAAGCCTATGTAATCGATTACAATTAATGGTAATCAATTAAAGTAGCAATGCATAACTTTCATTTTACACTATGTAATTGATTACAAGAGTAATGTAATCGATTAATTTGTTCTTCAAAGCTTTTCCAGATTTAAACCGAAGCAAATAATCGATTAAACCGTTGTGTAATCGATTAAAATAGTAAGATTACATTTTTCCAAAAGCATTAATCATTACTTATTGATTTCTCTTAAAAACATGAATAGCTTTGATAATTTTAAATGCAAAACATATGAGCATGTTAATGATTATATGTATGCAATGCAAGGGTCAAAAGATTGTTTCTCTCATACACTTCATTTTGAATTACAATCTTCAAGGCATGTGAAAAAGCTCAAAACTTCCTTCTAAGGCACAAGCTTCATCTTCTTGTTGTTCCCCCTATATCCAACAATCTCTCTCTTTTTGGCTTTGAACATGCCAAATATTGATTGAACACATGTTTAATTTTTGAAGTGCTTTGAGAGATGTAAGATAGAAGTCTTGAACTTGTTATCCTGAAATCAAATCAGCCTCTTTGCCAAGAACAAGTGTTAAGAGATATGCTTAGATAAAATTTGATCATTTTCTTTCATTAAGTTTGCTCCCCCTGACTTAGATAACTTCATTAGTTCTTAATTTGTAAAAAAATAGAGCAAAACAGAGTTTTCTCTTTAGTTATCAATCAATCAATTTTTCTCCCTCTATTTGGCTTATCAAAGACAAAAGGTAGCAAAGCAAACAATGAGAAGTAGAAATTGAAATTTCATTAAAGAAAAAAAAAACAATACATTAATCAGAGAAAAAGAAACCAAAGTAAAGCAGCAACAAAGAACAGGAAAGAAAACATAAAGAACCTAAGCTAGTTTATCAAAGTCATCAAGTACAAGCCTAGCTTTTATGTTTTCTAGCCTAGATTTCATCTCTTCCATAGATGAATTAGCTTCAGCCCTGTACTCATGGTGTAGAGACAATAAAGCATCCATCTTTTGAATCATGAGTGATTCAAAAGGATTGTAAGATGGTTGAGCAGAGCCTTCATCTTCGGCCTCTTCATCAGCTTCTTCTTCATTTCTAGCTGCAGGGATTTGTTGTCTAGCCATTTGCCATCCATAAGGAGTCTTGACCATCTCAAGCTTGATAAGATGTTTCTCTTTGATGAGGCTATTGCTGGAGTTTGTGTTGTCAACAACCTCATTAGAGATATCTATATTGAAATAATCAATGAATCAGGACACTAGAACAACATATGGAAAAGGATAATTCACCAATCTTTTGGATTTAAGCATAGTTTCCTCAATAATGAGGATCCAGTTCATCTGAATGGAGTTCTTCATGTCATACACAAGTGTTATGTCATCATCTATGGCTTGGGCATGGTTAGTGGATCTAGGGGTCAAGATATAGGTGATTATCTAATGAAGAAGTCTATCTTCATGAATCATAGGACCAGTACTCAGCCTAAGCTTCAGCCTCATGTGAGGGTCAAGAAGCATCCCTCTATAGGTGTTTACTCTATTGTATCCCCTAGCCTTGTTGGATATATGGGGAGCAACAAGAAGAATGAAGCTTTTAACTTGGAAGAATGTTTTGAGCTTTTCACATGCCTTGAAGATTGAAATCCAAAATGAAGTGTATGAGAAGCCAATATGTTGATCCTTGCATTTGCATGCACATAATCATTTAAATGCTTAAGTGTTTTCATCAAAGAATCAAAGCTATTTTGAAAAAGAAGTAAAATAGAAATGTTTTTGGAAAAATACAATCCTGCTATTTTAATCGGTTACACAACAGTATAATCGATTTTTTGCTTAAGTCTTAAATCTAGAAAAGCATTGAAGAACATTTTAATTGATTACCTAACATTTGTAATCGATTACATAGTGTAAAACAAAAGTAATGCATCGTTGCTTTAATCGATTACCATAGACAGAAATCGATTACACAAGCTATCTTGAAAATCATGTTTCACTAATTTAATCGATTACCATACATTGTAATTGATTACATAAGCTTGTTTCTTAAGGAACCTTCATTGCCTTAATCGATTACCAAATATTGTAATCAATTACACAAGAGGCTTCAGATATAAAACTTCACTGCTTCAATCGATTACAACTCGGTTTAATCAATTATTTTGCTCGTTGTTAAACCCAAAATTCAGCCTTGAACACTTTAATCGATTAACTGATAATTTAATCGATTACATGAGTCATTTTAATCGATTATTTGGCGCGTGTAATCGATTACTGTCTGCTACAAAAAGCTATTATAAATATAAGTGAGGTTTGTCTTGAAAAATAACTTGAATACTTTGAAATTTCTGAATACACACAAGCCTTCTCAAAGTTTAAAAGTGATTTTTTGGGTTAACTAAAGTCTTGTCCCACTCTTTAATCTTCATGGGTTTTGAATGATTTATTGGGCAAGAATTCTCAAAGAAGTTTTTGGAGAGCATGTTTTGAAATCTTTCTTTCTCATTCAACTCTGATTGGTAAACCACATGCATTCATATTCATTGGATCATTAGGTTGTTTCTCTCCAAAATTTCTTATTGTAATTTAGTTTTTGCAATTTTTGTTATTTGATGCAATTGTAGAGTTCTTTGAAGCTTGTTCTAGAGTAGTGTTCTCTAGGGAAGAATAGAGAAGTGTTCTCTGGTTCTTAAGCACTAGAAGTCTAATAGGGTTTTAGATTTCTATTCTTTATCTAGTGTTGATAAAGTATGTATGATATAAAGCTTGTAAGAACTGAATTTTATAATAGTAAAACTCTAATCTAATGTTGATTAGAAGAAACTAGATGTAGGTTCTTTTGAGAAGTGAACCAGTCTAAATTGCTTGTGTTGATTTTCTTTATCTCTATCTCTACAAGTCATCTTGTTCATTTGTTCTTGGTGTTATTATCATTACTCAACAAGTTCTATTTTTGAGCTATTGATTTCTTGTGCTAAGTAATTTGATTGATTAAAAGCATTCTTGGTTTAAAAGTGATTAAGATCTTTTGACTCTGATTTTATAAATGATTTTAAAAGACCAAGTTTAAACCAATTCACCCTCCTCTTGGTTATTGTGGGTATTCCTATTGTTTCCAATTGGTATCAAGAGCAGGTTCTTGAGTGTTATTCAAGATCACTATCGTTCTTTAAAAAGAAAATGAATAACACACAAATTATCTTCAAGGAAGGTGCCTCCATCAATCATCCTCCAATGTTTGAAGGAGAGCACTTCAATTTTTGAAAAAATAGAATGAAAATCTTTATTCAATCAAATGACCCAAGTGCTTGGAATGCAATAGAAAAGGTCATGTGCCTCCTATAAAAACTGTTGGTAATGATATGATTCCCAAAGAATGGGATGAAATGACAGATGCTGAAAAAAGAGTTGTTCAATATGATTTTAAAGCTAAGAATATGATTACTTCTGCACTTTCCTCTGATGAATTCATTAGAACTATTAGGTGCAAAAGTGCAAAGGAGATGTGGAAGATATTGGAGATAACTCATAAAGGTACAGATGAAGTAAGAAGATCAAGAATGCATGCCTTAATACATGAGTATGAAATGTTCAAGATGAACCCCACAGAAAACATATCTTAGCTTCAAACAAGATTCACTCACATAGTAAATCATCTTCTTGGTCTTGGAAAGATTTTTAATGCTGAAGAGTTGAATATCAAAATCTTGAAGTATCTCACAAGACCATGACAACCAAAGGTGATAACAATCAAAGAATCAAAAGATTTATCCAAAATGTCCATGGCTGCACTATTTGGTAAGCTTCTTGAGAATGAACTTGAAATGTTACAACTAACTAATGCAGAAGATTCAGAAAAGAAACATAAAAGCATAGCCTTGACAGGTGCATCCTCAAAGGTGGAAAAGGGAAGACTCAAGTGAAGAAGATGAAGAGGACAACATGAATGTAATTGTCAAAAACTTCAGCAAGTTCTTGAGAAGAAACAAGGACAGAAAGTTCACAAAGAACAGCAACAAAAGAGTGACAACAACTTCACTTGCTTTGAATGTAGTAAGCCTAGCCACATTAAATCTGAATGCTCTATCTTTTTGAAAAAGCAATAAGGTGAAAACAAGATAAAGAAAGAAGGAAAGCCTAAGAAAGCCTACATAGCTTGGGAAGATAATGAGTCAACAACTTCTGAATCATCAACTAAAAATGAAGAAGCAAATGTGTGTCTCACTTCCACAATTGATGAAGATGATGATCTCTTAATTGTTGGAACTGAGGTAAGTTTTGAATTTGATCAAGTCATTGATGCTTTTCATGAAATGCATGAAGAGGCCAAAAACCTTGCAAGATTCAATAATAAGATAAAAGGAAATCTTAGATGGCATGTTACAAAAATTATAGAATTACAAACTAAAATTTGCAACTTGAAAGAAGAAAATGAAAAACTTGTTTCAAGTTACAAAATGAATGCTTCTTCATCTAATGTTGACAAATACAATATGTTGCAAAAGGATTTTGATGATTACAAAAGAAATCAAGGAGAAAAATACATGTTACTCTTATCTAAGAATTGTGATTTGATTGATCTTTTAATAAAGCATTACAAAGGTAGATGCAACTTAGCTGAAATGATAAGTGTGCAAAAATATGTTGGAGATACTTCTGGTTTGGGTTACAAACAAGGCTCAAAGTCTTTTGGCAAAACTATATTTGTACCACCAAAACAGAAAAATCAAAAGAATGTCTATGATTCAAAGACATACATCTTATAAATGCTATGCTAGGAGATTCTATGTGCCTAATGGAGAATGTATTTGGATGCAAAAGAAGAAGAAAGTGGCTAACCCCTATGGACCCAACCTCAATTGGGTACCTTCCTTTTAAAATTGATTTGAATTTTATAGGTATGTCTAAGAGCAAGATCATCATTATAGTATCTTGATAGTGGATGCTCTAGACATATGACCGGTGACATATCAATGCTCACAAATTTGACTCTTAAAGATGGTGGATTTGTCACCTATGGAGCAACAACAAAGGGAAGATAATTGGAGAAGGAAATATAGGAGACAACTTTAAAACCAAAATCAGAAATGTTCTTTATGTGGAAGGTTTAAAGCACAATCTCCTAAGTATAAGCCAACTTTGTGATAAAGGGTTCAAAGTGTCATTCAATGACAATTGCAGCATGATCTGTGATGGACAAAATGGTGAGGTGATTCATATAGGTAAAAGAAAAGGTAATATCTATTTACTCTCCATAGATCATGCATTCTTTCACAACACTTCTTGCTTAATAAGTAAAATTGATGAATCTTGGCTATGGCATAGAAGGACAAGTCACATTAACATGCATCATATGAACAAGCTAATTAAAAAGGTTTTAGTCATTGGCTTACCCAAACTCAAGTTTGAAAAGGATAAATTATGTGATACTTGTCAAAAAGGGAAACAAACAAAAAAAATTCAAAGTAAAAATGTTTTTTCTACTTCAAGACCCCTTGAATTACTTCACATAGATTTGTTTGGTCCTTCTAGAACTATGAGTTTAGGAGGTAATCACTATGGGCTTGTCATTGTAGATGATTGCTCTAGATTCACATGGACTTTCTTTTTGAAATCCAAGAGTGATGCTTTCAATGCTTTCAAAAAATTGGCCAAACTTGCTCAAAATGAAAAGGGAAGCAAAATTATCTCAATAAGAAGTGATCATGGTGGAGAATTCCAAAATGAACATTTTGAAAAATTTTGTGAAGAAAATGGAATTAACCATAATTTTTCAGCTCCAAGAACACCTCAACAAAATGATGTTGTGGAAAGGAAAAATAGATCCCTTGAAGAAGGTGCAAGAAATCTTCTTAATGAGACAAATTTGCCTAAATATTTTTGGGCTGATGATGTAAGTACAATTTGCTACACTTTGAATAGATTACTAATAAGGCCTATTTTGAAGAAAACTCCTTATGAACTATACAAAGATAGAAAACCAAACATTTCTCATTTAAGAGCATTTGGCTGTAACTGTTTTGTGTTAAATAATGGTAAATAATCACTTAGAAAATTTGATGCTAAAGTTGATGAAGCCATTTTCCTTGGATATTCATTACATAGCAAAGCATATAGAGTTTTCAATAAAAGAACTTTATGCATGGAAGAATTAGTTCATGTTATTTGTGATGAATCTAATGCCTCTAAAGAGGAAAAGAAGTGTGATATTGATGCAGAACCTTTGGAGGAGTTTATTCAACTAAATGACTCAATGAATAAAGAAAAGGAAGAGCAAATTGTTGAAACAAAACAATCAACACCAGTCCAAGAGCCAAAAGATTGGAGAACCACAAGAGATCTCTCCCTTGACAATATAATTGGTGAAGTTTCAAAGGGAGTATCTACTAGATCATCATTAAGAAATCTCTCTTGTAATATGACTTTTGTTTCACAAATAGAACCTAAGAATATTGATCAAGCCTTAATTGATGAACATTGGATGCATGCCATGCATGATGAATTGAATCAATTCAAGAGAAATGAAGTTTGGGAACTTGTCCCTAGACCTCTTTCTCTCAAGCCTATTGGCACTAAATGGGTTTTTAGAAACAAACTTGATGAGAGTGGAATCATAGTCAGAAACAAAGCTAGATTGGTTGTAAAAGGTTACAACCAAGAGGAAGGCATTGACTATGAGGAAACATTTGCACCGGTTGCAAGACTGGAAGCCATCAGGTTACTACTTGCCTATTCATGTTTAATGGATTTTAAACTTTTTCAAATGGATGTTAAAAGTTCTTTCTTAAATGGATATATTGAGGAGGAAATATATGTGGAGCAACCTACGAGTTTTGCTGATTTCAAACATCCAAACCATGTTTTTAAACTTAAGAAAGCTCTCTATGGTTTAAAACAAGCTCCAAGATCTTGGTATGAGAGATTAAGCAAATTTCTGCTTGAACAATCTTTCACAAGAGGGCATGTTGATAAAACCTTGTTCATCAAAAGGCAAAGCATTGATATTTTATTGGTTCAAATATATGTTGATGATATAATTTTTGGTTCAACTAATCAATTGTTATGCAAAGAATTTTCTATCTCTATGCAGAATGAGTTTGAAATGTCAATGATGGAAGAATTAACATTCTTTCCTTGGACTTCAAGTGAAGCAAATGAAGGATGGAACATTTCTAAATCAAACCAAGTATTGCCATGAAGTGATCAAAAAGTTTGAAATGGAGAAAAGCAAAGATGCTGCAACTCCAATGGCAACATCAACCTATCTTGATTCAGATGAAAAAGGAAAGAAAGTTGATGAGTCAAAATTTAGAGGAATGATTGGATCTTTGTTGTATTTGATAGCTAGTAGACCAGATATTATGTTGAGTGTGTGGTTGTGTGCAAGATATCAAGCAAATCCCAAAGAATCACACCTCACTACAGTCAAAAGGATCCTCAAATATCTCAAATCAACTCCAAAAGTTGGTTTTTGGTATCCTAAGGGTGCATCACTTAATATAGTTAGTTATTCTAATTCTGAATTTGCAGGATGCAAGTCATATAGAAAAAGTACTAGTGGAATTGTTCGTTCATCTACTAGGAAGTTCACTGATCTCATGACATTGCAAGAAACAATCTTGTGTTGCTTTATCAATAGCTGAAGTTGAGTACACCTCTGCTGGAAGTTGTTGTGCTTAAAGCCTATTGTTAAAGCAACAATTGCAAGATTTTGGTGTAGAATTAAAAGAAATACCTTTGCTATGTGACAACACAAGTGCTATCAATATTTCCAAGAATCCAATAATGCACTCAAGGACCAAACACATTGAGATAAGGCATCATTTCCTTAGAGATCACATCCAAAAAGGTAACATCAAATTTGACTTCATTGATACTCACAATCAATTGGCTGATATATTTACTAAACCTTTGGCTAGAGATAGATTCTATACTCTTACAAACATGCTAGGTATCCTTGATGAATCTAACATTTGCTAGCATGCTTGCTATGTGCTTATCTATTTGAAATAGCTTCTTACTTGATCAATCATCACTTGTGCCTACAAAATTTCCAAGTTATGCTGCATAAAACACTATTCATTCTGATATTTTCACTGTAATAATCAATTAAAGCACGAATTAATTGATTAGATGGACTTGAAAAACTACTGGGAATGAAATTCGTGCTTATGTAATCGATTACACAACTAGGATAATCGATTATTCTTCATAAAAAATAAATTCCAGCAAATGAATTTCTCTGGAATAATCAATTAAGCCCTGGATTAATCGATTACACAACATAAAATTCCTTTTACAAAATTTAAATTCACTAGAGTAATCGATTACGGTGAATGGTAATCGATTAAATTGTTTGAAAAATTGTTTGAAACTCAAAATTTTCTCTGTAATAATCGATTACATGAGAGATATAATCGATTATTCTTCCTTCGAAATTGTTTCAAAATTCAAATCTTTCTGAATAATTAATTACGACTCGAATTAATCGATTACACAATCTTCAAATTCATTTTAAATTTCAAATTTTGAATTTTGGAGCCCAAAATCTTCTATAAATATAGCCTGTGTTAAGGGAAGAAATCACACCATTTTCATCTTCTATTTTAAGCACTATTGTGTTCTTCTTTCCTCTGAGTCTAGAAACTCTGCCCAGTTAGCCTTTCCTTACTCACTAGTCATGTCCACATCTAAGAGAGTTAAACCTTCAAGAGAAAAGCTGTTGAAACCTCTAACCCTGTAGTTACAAGGTTAGATCATTGGTTTCCTGCTGAGATATTGTTGTGCTATCTTTTGCCTTTGAAAAGCCAAATAGGGGGAGAAAAATTGATTGGAAACTAACTCTATTTTGCTCTCAGTTCTGCTCTGTTTTTTGTTGCATTTTTACAAATTGATGAATGACGAAAATTACCTAAGTAAGGAGGAGCAAACTAAGTCAGGGAAGCTAACTAATGGAAGTAAATGATCAATGTTTATGCAAACAGATATCTTAACACTTGTTCTTGGCAAAAAGGCTGATTTGTTTTCATGTTAACAAAGTTCAAGACTTCTATCTTTTTCATCCCTCAAAGCACTTCAAATCTTTAACACATGGTCAATCAATATTTGGCATGTTCAAAGCCAAAAAGAGGGAGATTGTTGAATATAGGGGGAGCAACAAGAAGAATGAAGCTTTTGACTTGGAAGAATGTTTTGAGCTTTTCACATGCCTTGATGATTGAAATCCAAAATGAAGTGTATAAGAAGTCAATCTGTTGATCCTTGCATTTGCATGCATATAATCATTTACATGCTTAAGTGTTTTCATCAAAGAATCAAAGCTATTTTGAAAAAGAAGTAAAATAGAAATATTTTTGAAAAAATGCAATCCTTTTGTTTTAATCGATTACACAACAGTATAATAGATTATTTGCTTAAGTTTTAAATCTGGAAAAGCATTGAAGAACATTTTAATCGATTACCTAACATTTGTAATCGATTACATACTGTAAAACAAAAGCAATGCATTGTTGCTTTAATCGATTACCATAAACAATAATCTATTATACAAGCTATCTTGAAAATCATGTTTCACTAATTTAATTGATTACCATACATTGTAATCGATTACATAAGCTTGTTTCTTAAGGAACCTTCACTGCCTTAATCGATTACCAAACATTGTAATCGATTACACAAGAGGCTTTAGATATAAAACTTCACTGCTTCAATCGATTACAGATTGGTTTAATCGATTATTTTGTTCATTGTTAAACCCAGAATTCAGCCTTGAACACTTCAATTGATTAAGTGATAATTTAATCGATTACATGAGTCGTTTTAATTGATTATTTGGCACGTGTAATCGATTACTGTCTATTACAAAAAGTTGTCATAAATATGAGTGAGGCTTGTCTTGAAACATAACTTGAATACTTGAAAATTTCTGAATACACACAAGCCTTCTCAAAGTTTTGAAGTGATTTTATGGGTTAACTAAAGTCTTGTCCCACTCTTTAATCTTCATGGGTTTTAATTGATTTCTTGGGCAAGAATTCTCAAAGAAGTTTTTGGAGAGCATGTTCTGAAATCTTTTTTTCTCATTCAACTTTGATTGGTAAACCACATGCATTCATATTCATTGGATCATCAGGTTGTTTCTCTCCAAAATTTCTGATTGTAATTTAGTTTTTGCAATTTTTGTTATTTGATGCTATTGTAAAGAGTTCTTTGAAGTTTGTTCTAGAGTAGTGTTCTCTAGGGAAGAACAGAGAAGTGTTCTCTGGTTCTTGATCACTAGAAGTCTAATAGGGTTTTAGATTTCTATTCTTTATCTAGTGTTGATAAAGTGTGTATGATATAAAGCTTGTAAGAACTGAATTTTATAATAGTGGAACTCTAATCTAGTGTTGATTAGAAGAAACTAGATGTAGCTTCTCTTGAGAAGTGAACCAGTATAAATTGCTGGTGTTGATTTTCTTTATCTCTATCTCTACAAGTCATCTTGTTCATTTGTTCTTGGTGTTATTATCATTACTCAACAAGTTCTTTTTTTGAGCTATTAATTTCTTTTGCTGAGTAATTTGATTGATTAAAAGCATTCTTGGTTTAAAAGTGATTAAGATCATTTGACTCTAAAAGCATTCTTGGTGGCATTAAACTGAAGGTAAATTATTTTATCTCTTTCAGCAGGGAACCAATGATCTAACCTAGTAACTGCAGGGTTAGAGGTTTCAGCAGCTTTTCTCTTAGAGGTTTTAACTCTCTTAGATGTGGACATGGTGAGAACAGAGGTAAAACTAAATGACAGAGTAACTAGACTTAGGAAAAGAATAGAAAAGCACAAGAAGTCTTAAAGAAGAAGAAGGGAATGGTGTGATCTTCCTTTTCACCAAAAGCTGTATTTATAGATGTTTTTAGGCTCCAAATTTTTGAAATTTGAAAGAAAAATTGTCATTTCGAATTAACCCACTGTCTAAAAGCTCAAATTTTTCAAATTTTTGAATTTGGTAGCAGTTGGACAGTTACAATTTTCAAAAAATAAACTGTCAAATTTTGCAGTAACTTCAGGAATAATCAATTATATGCTTATGTAATCGATTAATTCATAAGAAAAATTAGTTTCTGCAGAATCTGCAATCGATTATTTCGATAAGTAATCAATTATTTCAGTGAGATTCAGATAAGGAAGATGAAGTGTAATCGATTATTACAGTGAGATTTTGATATATAAAATGGATTTTGAGCTTTCTAGAGTAGTGTTCTCTAGGGATAAAGATCTTAGTAGGGTTCTCAGGATCTTTGTGATTTGTTTTCTAATAGTGTTTTAGAATTAGTTTCTTTATCTAGGATTGATAAAGATAATCACTTGTAATTGCTTGTAAAAGAGTATTTTTATTTAGTGAAAACTCTAACCTAGTGTTGGTTGGAAAATAGTGGATGTAGCCTCCATGTTAGTGAGGTGAACCAGTATAAATTGTTGTGTCTTGTTTCCTATTTTGAATATCTTTCATTACTTATATTTGGGTTATATAATCAACAAGAAGTAGTTGAGACATTACATGCATTCCAAGGTGTATCATGATTGAAAGAAAACTTCTGATTTTGATTATGGGTGATTGAGTAATAAGATCCGAGTTTTAATTTTGCCAATTCTTTAAAGAAAGTTTTAAAAGACTGTTTTAACCAATTCACCCCCCTCTTGGTTATTTGAAGTGTGTTCATTTTATTTTCAGAAGATACAAGTGAGGAAGCAAACTTGAGGACAAGTTTTTTTCAAGAAGGAGGGAATGACGGAGAGGTCTAGAAGGAGAGCTTGAAGCACTTCCTTTGGTGAGCTTTAAAGGACCAATGATAAGAGGTAAGACTCAAGAACTTCAAGATCATATCCAAGCTAACTTGTACAAGCATGAAGAAGCACACCAGCTTAGAAAAGACACAAAACAGTCTGTGGTAATTGATTACCAGCTATTTGTAATCAATTACCAAAGGCACTTTGTAAAATAGTTGTTTTTGTTGTAATCAATTACTAGATAGCTGTAATCGATTACATAAGCATCAAAATGTGTAAAAACTCTGTTTTAATCAATACAAGGATGAATTAATCGATTAGTTTAGTATAAACACTGCATTGCACATGCTGGGTCAGCCAATGGTCATTTTAGGAGAAACTTGCACTTCAAGCTTCATTTGCACTTCATTTCAATTTTCATTTTCCTTACATTTAGTGGCATTAAGCTTGTAATTTTATGGGCTATATAAGCTATCCAAAAACTGATTGTAACTAACTTTGGTTCGTTAATACAACTCTGAAAATTGTTGTAAGAATTTCTCTCTTGTTCTTGTGTAAGAACTTCTTGAGTCTTATCAATGGCTTCTCAATGCTATTCTGGTGATTCTTCCTAGGCTTATTGGAAAGTTTTTCCATGGTGTCATCCATTTTCATCCCTAACCTCTCTTCCATCTTTCATTGCTAAATTAAAAAGCTTAAAAACAACCCCAAATTCTTGTGCAAGTGCAGAATTTAGAGTTCTTGAAGTTTGCTTGAAGATTGGGTTTCATTGCAAGGTAGATTTTGGAAAACTAATGGCTATGGGTTCAGCTATAAACCAGAGCTACATCTCAGCCATACACCAACACTTGTGCCAAGGCAAGCATGGATGGTGACCTCTATTCCCAAGTGAGTGGAGTTGCCATGGAGATTGATGACACAGTGTGGAATGTTGTGGCTGGCATCTCTTATGAAGGTGTAAGAAAGTTTGAAGAAGTTTGAGGATATTCCAAGATGGACATATACATGGGTATGTTGTTGAATCCTCTGGCTAGAATAAAGACTAGATTGGGGGTTGGAAACATGACAGGATAGGATAGGCTGCTACACTGCATCATGACCTATATCCTCACCCCAAGGTCTACTAATCATGCACAAATCTCAAATTAATTGGGTTCTAGTCCTTGAGGAGACCATGATGAAGTCTAAGAGGCTTCTTAACTATCAATTCCCTGTGTTGTTTTAGTCTCAGGATTAATTGACTATTATGGGATTGATGTGTCAAATGAGATTGTTGACAACACCACAGAAATCACCAACCTCATCTCTACAAAACATCTCACCAAGCTAGGGTTGATGAAAACTCCAAATGGATGGATAATGGCTGGAGAACAAACTCCACAAGGTGGTGCATATGAGGACCAAGAAGCTGATGAAGGAGATGCTCAAGCTGGCCCTGCTGAGCAGCAATAGAGCCCTTTTGAATCCTTGATGATTCAAAAGATGGATGCAATGATATCTCTGCATCATGAACATTCAGCTAATGTTCATTCCTCCTTAGAAGAGATTACAATTAGGCTAAAGAACATAGAGAATATGATGGCCCTTAAAGATTTTGATAATCTCTAGTTTGGTGGATGTAATGTCTTGCTTTTGGTTGTGTTGTTTGCTTTCTTTCATATTCAGCAATTGTCCTTGATATTCATCTTATGTTTCTACATCTTTCCATCAATGAATGAAATTTTGTTTTATGTTATTTCCTCGCTTATTTCATTATAACTAGTACATTTTGTCTTTGATAAGCCAAAAGGGGGAGAAAAATGAACATATATACAATGAACATATGAAGGATGATGAGTAATTAAAAGAGGGGAGATGATTAAATGATGATAAATGATAAATGCTTACTCTGTTTTAAATGTTCATAAGCATTGCTCTTATTCTAAAAAAATATGAAATTACATAAGATAGGGGGAGCAATACACATGCTTATGATGTTTTGAGCTTATGCAATGTATACTTATCACTTGGTCTTGGCAAAGAGGCTTATTGTTTTTCAAGTTTAAGTAAAAGCTCCTGGAATTTTCACCTTACATGAACACTAAAGGTTCAATATGTTCAATTAAATGTTTGGGATGATCAAAGCCAAAAAGGGGGAGATTGTTAGATACAGGGGGAGTTGGAAAAGATTAAGATGTTGAGGCTCTTAGGCATGGATATGTTTTAGCTTTTGCATGCCATTCAATTGAAGGCATATGTAATCTTTAGATGTCTAAGTAAGCCACCCTATGATCCATTGCATTGCATAAACATCATTCATAAGTTTTTGCATTCATGTTTTCATAAAAGCATAAGTCTTATTGAAAAAGCAATTCTAAAACAAATGGTTTACATGATTGCATAAAAGCCAAAGTGTTCAAAGTTTAAGGTTTTGGAAAAACATTTTTTCTTTGCTTTAATCGATTACCAACTTATGGTAATCTATTACTTATGCTTTGAAGAACACTTTAATCAATTACATCAATATGGTAATCGATTACACTTCACAAAGTCACAAAAAAGTCATCCTGTCATAATCGATTACGATTTGTGGTAATTGATTACTTAACATGTTTTTGGAAACAAGACTGTCTGTGATAATCGATTACATGATGATTTAGTCGATTACTTTGTTCATATATCTTTTCTAGAAAGCTCAATAACACTTAATCGATTGAATGTGTTAATAATCGATTACATTAGCGTTTTAATCGATTACTGACAGTTACAAACTAATTTCTATAAATAACTGTTGGGTGTTTTGGAAAAAGAAAACAAAATTACAAAGTTCATTAATAAGTTTTCTATACAAGAAAAGGTTTATAGCAGAAAAAGTTTATCTGTTGATCTTAAAATGATTATCCTAAAGACTAGCAATCAATGATAGAAAGATAAGATTAAGAGAACGTATTCAACACCAAGAACTATATTGGTTCACCCCTCAACAAGAGAAGTTACATCTAATTTCTTCTAACCAAACCTTTGCTAGAGTTCCCCTATCAACAAAATTTGTTCTTTACAAGCTTACAAAAGATCACCCTTTATCAACCCAAGATAAAGAACTGAAATCTAAACACCCTTTAGACTTCTAATGATCAAGACATAGAGAAAACCTTCTCTACTCTTCTCTCTAGAGAACCCTACTCTAGACAAGCTTAAAGAACCCTTTTGTAATAACAACTAACAAGTTGAAATGTAAAAATGAATTACAACCAGAGTTTTAGAGAAGAGATACAACATTATGATCCAAAGAATGCAAATGCAAATGTTTACCAATCTGAGATCATGTTGAAAGAAAGCAAGTAAGTTTCAGACCAAGCTCTCCAAGAAACTCCTTTGAAATCTTGTCCAAAAAGAATTCTATCAATGATGCATAAAAATCTTGAATTGTAAGAAAAGAGCTTTGTTACTCAGTGTGTTTTCTCTTAGTTCATAAGCCTTTTGAAAATTAGTTAAAGTCTCGAATTGTGATAATCTGTATAAATCAAAAGACCCAACAACCTTTTATAGAAATTTTTTTAACTAAATGTAATTGATTAAGTAGTCCATGTAATCGATTATTTTCACTTAAGTAATCGATTAATATAATATTTAATCAATTAAAGTGTTATTAGTTTTTTCTGGAAAAAATACATGAGCAATGTAATCAATTAAACTGGTATGTAATCGATTAACACAGGGAGTTTAGCTTCAAAAATGTGCTAATGTAACCGAATATGATTAGATGGTAATCAAATAACACAGGAAGATCTATTTTGTGTTTTGTACTGTGTAATCGATTACCATTACCTTGTAATTGATTAATTAGTTCTTCATGGCTTAAGTAATAGATTACCATATTCTAGTAATCGATTAAGTCAGTGTAAAAAATGATTTTTCCAAAACTTAACCATAAGTACTTGGCTTCTTTATGCAATCATGGAAATCTGAAGCTTTTTCACAAGACATGTGAATTGATAAATCATGAAGCATGCCAATGAATGATGTTTATGCAATGCAAAGGATCATAGGAAGAAACTCTTAAACAACTAACAAATTACATATGCCTTCAATTGAATGACATGTAAAAAGCTAAAACTTGTCTAAGTCAAGGAGCCTCCTCATCTTGATCTTCTTCAAGCTCCCCCTGTATCTAACAAAGAGTAGAGGTGGGTGATCTCTATGTCTTAGATCACAAAGATTCTAACGTGTTAGAAGTCTTGTTCTTAATCTAGGTATGATTAAGAGTGATTGTGTAAAAAGCTTGTAAGAATATTTTTGTTATTAGTGGAACTCTAACCATTGTGGTTGGAAGAACTGGATGTAACATCTCAAGGTGAGAAGTGAACCAGGATAAACCATTATGTTGACTACTTCCTTTAATATTTTCTTGTTGTCTTAATCTGTGATTCTTTGCTGCTATCTTTCTTATTCAACAAGTGAAAGTTTTGTGATTGTTTTCTTGAGCTGAGTGATTTGATTGGTTGGAGTATTCTTGGTTCAATTGTGATACGATTTTGATTATTCTGATTCTTTAAAGATTTTTAAAAGACCAAGTTTTAACTTATTTACCCCCCTCTTGGGTATTATGTGTGTTCATACTATTTTCATTATGTCATTTAAGGTACCTTTCAACTTATTGTTGGAGATAGCAAGCTTTTGAGCCTCCTCATGCATCTCATTAAAAGCATCAATAAGTTGATCAAGTTCTGGATTTACTTCTGATTCAGGACTTTAGAATTCTTCATCTTCATCAATTGTTGATGTTAGACATACATTTGCTTCTTCATTCTCACTTGAAGATTCAGAAGTTGTTGATGTATTTTCTCCTCATACAATGTAGGCTTTCTCTAATTTTTCCTCTTTCTTTGCTTTCTTCTCACCTAACTGCTTACCACATTCAAAGCAGTTGTAGTTGCTGTTGTTGTTGTTCTCACTCCTTTTATTGAACTTTGTGAACTTTCTGTTCTTGTTTTTCTTCATGAATTTGCTGAATCTTTTGACTATTAGGTTTAGATTCTCATCATCATCATCTTCATCTTCACTTGAGTCATCTTATTTTTTCACATTTGAGGATGCAACTTTCAAGGCAATACTCTTTTGTTTCTTGTTTGCATCTTCTGCATGTAATAGTTGAGACATTTCTAACTCATACTCAAGTAACTTACCAAATAGTACAGCCATAGACATCTTTGAAAGATCTTTAGACTCCTTGATTGTTGTCACCTTTGGTTGTCATGGTCTTGTTAAGCATTTCAAGATCTTGATATTTAGATCCTCAGCATCAAATGTCTTTCCAAGACCAAGAGAGATGATTAAAAATGTGTGACTCTGTTTTGGAGTTGAGATATGTTTTCAGTTGTGTTCATCTTGAACATCTCATACTCATGAATCAAAGCAAGTTTCCTTGATCTTCTAACTTCCTATGTCCCTTCATGAGTAATTTCAAACATTTCCCACATCTCCTTAGCACTCTTGCACCTAACAGTCCTAAAAAATTCATCAGACGATAATACTGAGGTTGTCATATTTTTTGCTTTGAAATCATATTGAACTACCCTTTTTTCTACGTCTGTCATTTCATCCCATTCTTTGATAATCATTTCATTACCAACAATTTTGATTACAACCTAAGGACCTTTATCTATTGCATTCCATGCACCAAGATCATTTGATTGAATGAATATTTGCATTATGTTTTCCCAAAAATTGAAATGCTCTCCTTCAAACATTAAAGGACGATTGAGGGAGGCACCCTCCTTGAAGGTAATTTGTGTGGCATTCATTTTCTTTCAAAAAAGATCGTGATCTTGAATAACTCACAAGAGCCAGCTCTGATACCAATTGAAAACAGTATGAACAACACACAAGAACCAAGAGGGGGGTGAATTGGTTGATCTTGGTCTTTTAATTTTTTTTTTGAAACAATCAAAGTAATCAAGATCGTATCACAAACAGTCCAAGAAATCTTCAACCAATCAAACACCACTGCTCAAGAATGCAATCAACAAAAAAAAAATCTTTTACTGTTGAATAAGAAATGTTACACCAATGAATGACAAATTATAACAACAAGAAAAGATTAGAAAGAAGTAGTCAATACAAGGATTTATACTGGTTAACTTCTTACCCTTGAGAAGTTACATCCAGTCCTTCCAACCACAAAAGGTTAGAGTTCCACTAATAACAAATTGTTCTTACAAGCTTTTTACATAACCACTCTTAATCACACCTAGATTAAGAACGAGACTTCTAACACACTTAGAATCTCTGTGATCAAGACATAGAGAACACATACCCCTACTCTTTCCTCAAGGAATACCTATCCTAGAAAAGCCTTAAGAAACCTACTGCTATTAATACACAAAAAGAAACTCAAAAGAATTTACTACAAAGTGTAAAGAAAGAAACCACCTGATGATCTAGTAATGATGTATGCAAATGATTTACCAGACTTGAATTAAAAGGTGGAAGAAATTACATCAGAACTTTCTTTTCACAACTTCTTTTGAAAGCTTGCCCAAGAAGAAACCCTCCTTTGAAATATTTGAAGATTGAGGGTTTGTGGGACTTAATAGAGTTTAGCACTTGGAATATTTTCTCTCAACAGAAAGCTTATGAAAAATTACATTGTAATTCATAGTAGTGCTTTTTTTCAGTTGAAACACCCACCAACTATTTATAGAAAACTGTTGTACCTGTCAGTAATCGATTAATTCATTAATGAATCGATTAATTTACTTATGTAATCGATTATTAACATAATTAATCGATCAAAGTGTTCTTGAACTTTATAGAAAAGATTTATGAGCAATGTAATCGATTAATTCACAATGTAATCGATTATCACATGAAGTCTTTGTTTTCAAAACGTGCCAAGTAATTGATTACCACCATATCATAATCGATTATCACAAGAAGACTTATTCTGTGATTGTGTAGTGTAATCGATTACCATATGTTGTAATCGACTAAAGTGTTCTTCAAAGCTTAAGTAATAGATTATCATATTCAGGTAATCGATTAAGGAAGCAGTGCGAAAAAGTTTTTCCAAAACTTAAACATGGAACACTTGGATTTTTATGCAATCATGAAAAGAAATTTTTTCTCACAAAACTTATAGAAAACCATGAATGCAAAACTCTGAATAATGTTTATGCAATGCAATGGATCATAGGATAGAACACTTAGAAATCTAAAGATTACATATACCTTCAATTGAATAGGCATGTAAAAGCTAAAAAACATCAATGTCTAAGAGTCTCAACATCTTGATCCTCTCAAGCTCCCCCTGTATCTAACACTATTGACAATAAGACAGATCATAACTCCTCATGATCTCTTACTATGCATAGATTCTAAGTCAACTAGAAGTCATTTAATCCCTACCAATCTTGTGAACGACTAATCCCTTGTTGGGACTATGAATCCTTTTGGCATGTCCTTCTTCACTCATGTATTCAAGTAATGAAAACAATGATGAACACACACAATTAACCAATAAGAGGTGAATTGGTTAAAACAGGGATTTTTAAAAACTAGCAACGGAGTAGAGATCGTATCACAAGTTTTCTCTTGATAAAACAAAAACTTTCAATCAATCAAGATTCACCATACACTTGAAGCAAATGCAGAAAATATTTCAGTTGATCTTGAAAGAGATTAACCACAAGATAAGCAAGTTTAAGACAGCAAGAATTAGAATCAAGAGAACACCAAATTTATACTGGTTCACCCCTCAAAAGAGAAGCTACATCCAGTGTCTTCTAACCAAACCTGATTAGAGTTCCACAAAATCAAAATTTGTTCTTTACAAGCTTTCCAAGTGATTACCTTTATCAAACCTATAAGGAAACTGAAATCTAAAACCCTATTAGACTTCTAATCACAAAGAACCAGAGAACACTACCATGTTCTTTCCTCTAGAGAATACTACTCCAGAAAAAGCTCTAAAGAAACTCTTTGATCTTAGTACTTACAAGATTTAAACGAAACAAGTCAATTCATAGTAAGAGTTCAACAGAGATACAACCTTATGATCCTCAGAGGATGAATGAATGAATTTTACCAACCAAATTTAGATTGAATGAATGCTAATGTTGAAAAGCAGCTCTCTTGAAAAACTCTTGAAGGATCTTGTTCAAAACACTATGATCAATGAAGCATGAATTCTTGTATTTTGAAGCAAAATGTATGAAACTAATAAAATCTTTTTTTCAGACTTTGAAAGTTTTGACCCCTATCCAATTTTTGGGCCAATTCCCCCTTCGTACTACCAAAAATGAGATTCTTTGAGCTCTATTTTTCTACATCAATTGTTGATGAATGAGTTGTTTCTAACTTAATTGAAGAAATAGTTTTATTTAGAACGTAAATGATCTTCGTTTTACGCAAAAAGATGAGCTTCAAAAGACACGTTTGAGTAATGAGTAATGAGTAAAATCAATTTCTCTTGAATAATTCAAATGTTCAGACCCAACAGCTTTTTATAGAAAAAAATTTAACTACATGTAATCGATTAAAACATTATGTGATCGATTATTTTAACCAAAGTAATCGATTAATATACAAAATAATCGATTAAAGTGTTCGTAGCACAATCTGGGAAAGATTTATGAACAATGTAATTGATTAAAATGCCCTATAATCGGTTAAGGCAGTCAGTCTCAGAATTGAGATAAGCCCCTGTAATCGATTACAATTGAATGGTAATCGATTAAGGCAATCAGGCATGTTTGGTGTTTTTGTGTAGTGTAATCGATTAAAGTGTTAGTTATGGCTTTGTAATAGATTACACAAGATGATAATCAATTAAAGTTGTGCACAAATGCATCTTCCAACGCTTAAACCATGAGAATTTATTTCTAAATGCAAACATGTAACCTTTTATGATATTCTTAAATCATGTATGCTTGTTTATGATTATCTTTATGCAAATACAAGGATCACAAGATAAGCCTCTTGAACAACTTAAAAAATTACAAATGCCTTCAATTGAATGTCATGTAAAAAGCTAAAATCCTTTAAGCAAAGGGCTTCATCCTTGATTTGATCTTCTTTCCATCTCCCCCTGTATCCAACAAGTAATACTCAAGAGTCCACTATTCTCCCCATTTTTAGGCGGATAGAGTTGTACAGTCAAAGTATAACCCTGGGACATAGTGTTCGATGACACCCTCAAGTCTAGGATGATCCGCATTACCGAACGATGAGAGACTTTACAAATCGAATGATACTTTAAAGAATCCTTGTAGAGTCTCTGGCGGGTCAGTTCAACATTATATGTTCTCCAACAAATCCACCCACGATATCAGCTAAGGCATCATCATGTCTGCACTCCATGAGGTCCCTACCTTGTATCTCTATACAAGTAGAAGATGTCATACTGGTCCTTTTTGAGATCACCAATGCCCTTTCTTGGTGATTCAAGACTAGGAACTCATTTCAGGTAATAATCATTTAGTGTCCTCGAGTCCTCATGATCATGATCCCTATCATTGATCCTCGAGAGAACACCTATTCTATTCCTAGGGCCTTTATCTTTAAACATATATAGAAAATAGTATGGACACACACAATAACCAAGAGAGGGTGAATTGGTTAAAACTTGGTCTTTTAAAAATCTTTAAAGAATCAGAGTAATCAAGATCATATCACTATTGAACCAAGAATGCTCCAACCAATCAAATCACTCAGCTCAAGAAAACAATCACAAAACTTTCACTTGTTGAATAAGAAAGATAGCACCAAAGAATCACAAATTAAGACAACAAGAAAAGATTAAAGGAAGTAGTCAACACAATAGTATATACAATGGTATATATTGGTTCACTTCTCCCCTTGAGAAGTTACATCCAGTTCTTCCAACCACAAAGTTCCACTAATAACAAAAATATTATTACAAGCTTTTTACACAATAATCACTCTTAATAAGACCTAGATTAAGAACGATACTTCTAACACCTTAGAATCTCTATGATCCAAGACATAGAGATCACCCACCTTCACTCTTATCCCCTAGGAACACCTATCCTAGTAAAGCCCAAGGAAATCTTATGTTATTAATACAAAAAGTTTATGAATGAACTTTGTAATTTTGTTCTTTTTTTCCAAAACACCCAACAATTATTTATGTAAGAAATCTAGAAACACTTATCCTAGACTTTAACAAAGTTAAGCACTAGAAACCTTTTTTTGCACATAAATCTTATGTAATCGATTATTAACACATTCAATCGATTAAAGTGTTCTTGAGCTTTCTGGAAAAGATATATGAACAAAGTAATCGACTAAATCATCATGTAATCAATTATCACAGACAGTCTTGTTTCCAAAAACATGCCAAGTAATGGATTACCACAAATCGTAATCGATTAACACAGGAAGACTTTTATGTGACTTTGTGAAGTGTAATCGATTACCATTCTATTGTAATTGATTAATGTGTTCTTGAAAGCTTAAGTAATACATTACCGCAAGTTGGTAATCTATTAAAGCGGAGAAAAAATGTTTTTCCAATACCTTAAACTTTGAACACTTTGGTTTTATGCAATCATGTAAATCATTTGTTTCAAAAACGCTTTTTCGATAAGACTTATGCTTTTATGAAATATGAATGCAAAAACTTATGAATGATGTTTATGCAATGGAATGGATCATAGGATGGCTTACTTAGACATCTAAAGGTTACATATGCCTTTAATTAAATGGCATGCAAAAGCTAAAACATACCCATTGAAAACAATATGGACACACACAATAACAAAGAGGGGGTGAATTGGTTTAAACTTGGCCTTTTTAAAATCTTTAGAAAATCAGAGTTAAATGATCTTTATCATAATTAAACCAACAATGTTACAATCAATCAAACCACTCAGCTCAAGAAAATAATTACAAAAACTTAACTTGTTGAGATTAAAAGATTAAGATAGCTAGAAGAGATTAAAAGAAAGTAATCAACATAAACTTATATTGGTTCACCTCTCAACAAGAGAAGCTACATCCAGTTTCTTCTAATCAAAACTTGATTAGAGTTCCATTATTCACAAAATTCAGTTCTTACAAGCTTTACAACAATCACTCTTTATCAAACCTAGATAAATAACAGAAATCTAAAACCCTATTAGACTCCTAGTGATCAAGACATAGAGAACCCTTCTCTACTCTTTCCCTCTAGAGAAACCCACTCTAGAAAAAATTCAAGAACACTTTGTAATAGTTACAAACAACCAAAAATACAAAAACGAATTTACAAGCAAAGCTAATGGAGAGAGACAACCTGATGATCCACTGAATATGAATGAATATGAGTTACCAGACAAGATTGAAATGAAAAGCAAATTTCAGAACTTCCTCTCCAAAAATCTTCTTTGTTGTCTTGCCCAAGATATCTTTCAAAACACCATGAAGATTTGAATTCGTGGGTCAAGCACTTTAGAACTCAGAGTAACCTTTCTCAATCTCAGAAGGCTTATGAAAACTTTGGAAATTTTGCAGAGTAAATGTGTTTTAAGTTTCAGAAAACCCATCATCTATTTATAAAAAAATAGTTATAACTGAATGTAATCGATTAAATAGCCTAAGTAATCGATTAAAACTTAATTTGTAATCAATTGAAAACAAATTTAATCAATTAAAATGTTCTTCAGTTTTCTGGAAAGGTTATATGAACAAAATAATCAATTATTTTGACCTGTAATTGATTACTACAAGGATTCTCTATTTCATAAATGAACTAAGTAATCAATTATTGATAAATGGTAATCGATTAACACGGTCAAGTCATGTTCTATGTTTATACTGAATAATCGTAATGCTGGTAATCGATTATTTTATTCTTCCAAACTCGAGTAATATATTACGAATATGTTGTAATCAATTAATACAGTGAAAAATAGTTTTTTCCAAAAACTTAAAATCATGAGCACTTTACTTTGATGCAATCATGAAATCTTAAACATTTTCACAAACCATGTGCTTTTGAAAAATCATGAATGCAAGTAAATGAATGATGTTTATGCAACACAATGGATCATAGGATGATTCTTTCCTACACCAAGAAATTACAAACGTCTTCAATTGAATGACATGTACAAAGCCAAAACACTCTTTCATCTTCAGCATGTATCTTGATCCATCTTCATGCTCCCCTGTATCTAATAATCTCCCTTTTTTTTGGCTTTGATCATGCCAAACATCAATTGAACATGTTAAACCTTGAAGTTCTTTTAAAGGAGTTGATTTTCAAGAGCTTGTACTTGATAATCTGAAATTGAAATCAGCTTCTTGCCAAGACAAGTGTCAAGCATACTTTGCATAAACAATTTACATTTATATGTATGTATATGCTCCCCCTATCTTATGTAATTTTACATTGGTTAAGATAAAGAACAACATGTATATCTGTTAATAGCTTTGATTAAGTTTAGTACTTTATGTGAGACCTTTTCCTTTTATATTCAATATGTTCTTTAAGACCTTTTCTCCCCCTTTTGGCTTATCAAATACAAAAATTAATATTGATGAGCATGGGATAAGCAAGAATAAAACAAATTTTTGCATTAATCAGGAGGGCAATTACAAAATTATCATAACAAGAACACATCAAAAGAAACATTAAGAAAGCAAAAAACACCATAAGGAAACAATTACATCAAGCTAAACTAGAGAAGGCCAGAATCTTTGAGAGCCATCCTAGTCTCTAAACTTTCTAGCCTAGATGAAATTTCTTCCAAAGAAGACTGTGTTTCAGCCCTATGCTCATTCTGCAAGCAAGCACAACATCCATCTTCTGAATCATCAATTATTTAAATGGAGTGTACTACTATTGAGCAGGAGCAGCTTCAGCATCTTCTTCTTCCTCAGCTTCTTCACCTTCACCAGTTCCCTCTTATGGAGCTTGTTCTCCAGCCACTAGCCACCCATTGGGTGTCTTGATCAATCAAGCTTATTGAGGTGATTTTCTTTGATGAGGATGGTGATGTTTGTGGTGTTGTCTACAATCTCATTTGAGACATCAATCTTAAAGTAATCTATGAATCTAGAGATTAACACAACATATGGACAATGATAGCTAATTAATCTTGAAGTTTTCGGTATAGTTTCAATAAAAACAAGAACCTAGTTAATCTAAGTTAGGTCTTCATGTTATACCAATTGCAAATCATCATCTATGATTTGGGAATGGTTTGCAGACCTAGGGGTAAGAATGTAGGTTATAATGTAATACAACAACCTATCTTCCCCAGTCATATTTCCAACCCCAAGCCTAGTCTTCAGCTTGATTTGGGGATTCAACAACATACCTTTGTATGTGTCAATCTTATTGTAGCCCCCAATTTCTTCATCAAATCTCCTCACTCCAGCATAGGAGATCCCAGCCACAACAAACCAGACTTCCTCATCAATCACCATGGGAACACCATTCACTTGAGAACAAAGCACGCCATCCATGTTGGCTTTAGCACAGGTGTAAAACACCTTCATAAGTTCTAGGTAAAAGGTGTTGAATTTAAAGGAAGCTGCAAGAAGATTGAAGCAAGGATAGCTTGAAGTTTTAGCTTTTTACATGCCCAATCATTTTGATGGCATTTGTAATTATCTAAGTGGCTCAAGTGTATTTCCTTTTGATGGCATTTGATTGAGAAACTAAAGTTTTTAAATAATTTTTCAAAGTTCATGTTCTCATGGTTGAAGTTTTTTGAGATATGAAAAACTTATTGTTTTAATCGATTATCTAGTTTTATAATCAATTACATGCTTTCGTTTTTAATTTGGAAATGTCATGAAGAACACATTAATCGATTACAGTGTTCTTGTAATCGATTACATAGTGTTAAATGAAAAACCATGCATTGCTGCTTTAATCGATTACCATTTCCTGTAATCGATTACATGGGCTATATTAAGAAAATATGTTGTGCTGCTTTAATCGATTACTATTTATCGTAATCGATTACATAAGCCTACTGAAAAACTATGCTTTGCTGCTTTAATTGACTACTTGTCGATAAAATAGATTATTATGTTCATAAACATTTTCCAGAAAGCTTAAGAACAGTTTAATCAATTAAATGGTGTTTTAATCGATTACATTTGATAAATTAATTGATTACATTCTGTTAAATCTGTTTTTCTACAAAAAGCTTGTGAGTCTATAGTTTTGTAACGTTCTGAAAATCATTTCTACGAAATACCCAATACTCACAAAGCTTTAAGAAACTGAGAAAGAGTTTGTTTTGAGTGAAAAACAATCTTCATCTAAACTTAGGATTCACAATTGATTGTGGATGAAGTTTTAAGCAAGGTTTTAAACAACGTTCTTCAAGAAAGTTGTTCTCTACATTCATGCATTCAAACTCGGTTCGATTGTTACTGTTCATCTCATTCATGTGCTAAGGATCATGAGGTGATATCTTTCTTGAACTCTAGACTGTGTTAGTTGTTTTGTTTGTTTAAAAGTTTATGTTCTTTTCTAAAAACAAATAGTTTCTTTAGAGTTGTTTCTGGAGAAGGGTTCTCTAGAGGATAGAACTGAGTAGTGTTCTCAGGTACTTGATCTTAATAAATCTATAGGGTTTAGATTTTTTATCTTTGTCTAGGTTTGGCAAGGAAGATCTATTGTAAAGGCTTGTAAAGGATAATATTTGTTTTAGTGGAATCTCTAACCAAGAGAGTTGGTTGGAAGTCACTGGATGTAGCCTCCAAGGTTGTGAGGTGAATCAATACAGATCGTTGAGTTTTTTATTCTAATTTTATTCATTTCTCATTGTTTGGTTTTGGGTGATCAGGAAATTATCAACAAGATTTATTTTCTGGCATTACTTGAATTCCAAAGGTGATCTTGGTTGAAAGATAGATTCTGATTTTAAAAAGATTTTAAGTGATACAATCCATATTACATATTCCGCAAATTTTTTTAAGTAAATTTTTAAAAGAACTGGTTTAAACCAATTCACCCCCCTCTTAGTTTATTTGAATCGTGTTCATTGTATTTTCAAAAGGTACCCTTCAATTCAAGGAATTTTCTCAATCCTTGAGCCTCTAACAGAGCTGGGAATTGAAAACCCTCATTGTTGAACTAGTTAAGATCTAAGTACTTAGGAGGCATGACTAGCTTAGCAGAGCATAGAACGTTTGCTCAGTTTTATAGAGAAGAAAGAGATTGGTTCAGGTGTGAATTGATTCTCTTAGAAAAACTGTATTTATAGAGTTTTGTAGGTTAAATTTTGAATTTTAAAACCTTGTAACAACTATTTTCGTCTTTCAAGAGGTTTAAATGATACTGACACAAATTCAAATTTGAATTTAAGATAATAGTGCAGTTTTGCATAAACGTCATAGATAATCGATTACTTTAGCACTGTAATTGATTACTTCAGTGAAAATTTGTTGAATTAATCGATTACTCCAGATGTTTTCTATTTCTAGAAGACATTCATACAACAAGTAATCGATTATATTCCTTGTGTAATCAATTACTTTAGGTAAGTGCTTATTTGGAAATGCACTGAAAATGCACAATAATCGATTAATCCACAGTGTAATCGATTACTCCAGTGGAATTTATTTTGAAAAATGCATTTTAAGTGACAAGTAATCAATTACATAAGGTTGGTAATCGATTACATCAGAGATATTTTGTCTCCAAAATCCTTTTAAACAACAAATAATCGATTAATTCGTGCAGTAATCGATTATACTAGAGAATTATGAAGTATAAACAGTGTATCTTCAGCAGAATTCGAATTTCATTCACTTGTGATGCATGGTCAATTTAGATTGCATATCATGTAGTCAATCAAATCATAGGCATGCTGTCATACATTAGATTCATCAATAATTCCTAGCATGTTCCTAAGATCATAGAATCTATCTCTAGATAAGGGTTTAGTAAAAAATATCAGCCAATTGATTGTTTGTATCAATATACTCAATTTTGAGATTACCCTTTTAAATATGATCTCTGAGGAAGTGATGTTTGATCTCAATGTGTTTTTTCCTTGAGTGCATGACTGGGTTCTTTAATAAGTTTATTGCACTTGTGTTGTCACATAGTAAGGGAATTTCTTTCAACTCTACACCAAAATCTTGGATTTGTTGCTTAAGCCAAAAACTTTGCGCACAACAACTTCCAGCTGTTATGTATTCATCTTCTGATGTTGAGAGAGCAACACATGATTGCTTCTTGCAATGCCATGAAATTAATGAGCTTCCTAACAAGTGGCATGTTTCACTGGTGCTTTTCTTATCAAGTTTGCATCCTGCAAAATCAGAATGTGAATAGCCAATTAAGTTCAATGATGCAGCTTTTGGATACCAAAGACCAAATTTTATGGTTGATTTGAGGTATTTGATGATTCTCTTCACAACAGTGAGGTATGACTCCTTAGGATTAGCTTGATATCTAGCACACAAGCACACACTCAACATTATATCTGGTCTACTTGCTGTCAAGTATAGTAGAGATCTTATCATTCCTCTATATTTTGATTCATCAACCTTCTTGCCCTTTTCATCTGAATCAAGATAGGTTGAGGTTTCCATTGGAGTAGCAACATCTTTGTTTTTGTCCATGTCAAATTTCTTGATTACTTCAAGGCAATATTTTGATTGGCTAAGAAATGTTCCATTTTTCATTTGCTTCACTTGAAGTCCAAGAAATAATGTCAATTCTTCCATCATAGACATTTCAAACTCATTTTGTATAGAGATAGAAAATTCTTTGCACAAAGAATGATTAGTTGAACCAAATATTATATTATATCATCAACATATACTTGATTCCATTTTCTTCATAGAATTTTTCAAAATGCTGATTTTGTAATTCACCACCATGATCACTTCTTATTGAGATAATTTGCTTCATTTTTCATTTTGAACAAGCTTAGCTAATTTTCTGAAAGCAATGAAAGCATCACTCTTGGATCTTAAAAACAAATTCCATGTGAATCTAGAATAATCATCAACTATTACAAGCCCATAGAAATTGCCCCCTAAGCTCATAGTTCTAGAAGGACAAAACAAATCCATATGAAGCAATTCAAGGGTCTTGAGGTAGAAACAACGTTTTTATTTTGAAAAGAAATTTTGGTTTGTTTCCCCTTTTGACAAGCATCATATAGTATGTCCTTTTCAAACTTTAGTTTAGGTAAGCCAATGACTAGATCTTTTCTAATAAGCTTATTCATATGATGCATGTTAATGGGATTTGCTCTACTATGCCATAGCCATGATTCATCAATTTTACTTACTAGGAAATTTGTGTTGTGAAAGAATGCATGTTCTATAGAGAGTAATTAGATATTACCTTTTCTTTTACCTACATGTATAACCTCACTGGTTTGACCATCACAAATCATACAACAATTGTAATTAAGGAAACCTTGAATCCTTTATCACATAGTTGGCTTATACTTAGGAGATTGTGCTTTAAACCTTCCACATAAAAAACATTTCTAATCTTGATTTTAAATTTGTCTCCTATATTTCCTTCTCCAACTATCTTTCCTTTGTTGTTGTCGCCATAAGTGACAAATCCACCTTCTTTTAGAGTCAAATTTGTAAGCATGGACATGTCACCTGTCATGTGTCTAGAGCACTCACTGTCAAGATACCATAATGATGATTTTGCTCTTAGATACACCTGCAAAATTCAAATTAAGTGGCAAAGGAAGGTACCCAATTGAGGTTGGGTCCATAGGGATTACCTATTTTCTTTCTCTTTGGAACCCAAATGCAATCTCCATCCAGCACATAGAATCTCCTAGCATAGCACCTAAGAGATGTGTGACCTTTCTTCATGCAATAGTTATAAATTACAACTTTTGATGCTCTTTCAAAATGAGTCATTTGATTATACTTTGTTTTTGAAACAACTCTTTGATTCTTCTGTTTTGGTGGTACAAACTTGATTTTTCTAAAAAGGTTTTGCTTAATGTTTGTATCCCAAACCAGAAGTATCTTCAACATATTTTTTAACACTTAGCATTTGATCTAGACTGCATTTTCCTCTATAGAGTCTTTTCAATAGATCTACTAAGTAAGAATTTTCAGATAGCAATAACAAGTATTTTTCACCTTAAATCTTTTTGTAATCATCACTCTTTTTGTAAAACTTTAAATTTGTCAACATTTGATGAAGAGGAGGCACACACACATTCATTAGCTTTGTAGCTTAAAACAATTTTTTCATTTTCTTTTTTCAAGTTACAAAGTCCAGTTTGCATTTCTGCAAGTTAGGTGACATAACTGGGTTGATAGCAATAGCGGTGTGTGAACTGACGATTCGGGATTTACTTTGGTAGATCTTAAAAAGGTAGCTTACCAAAATGAACATTTCATCATGGCAGAACAAGCTAAACAGGTGTTTTATGTTCAAGATCCTTGTCATGAAAGGTGGTCAGTGGTACTACATGAAAAAACCATTGGTATTAATCTTGACAATGATGACTCAACCATTGATACTGGTCTGGCTCATTACTCGACACAAATCCCTAACATCAATAGGAACAAAGAAATTGATGACGTTCATGCAAATCGTAATGATCATGATGAAGGAGAATTAATTAACATCATTTAATGTAATGTTTATTTTATATTAAGTTGTCTCCATTTTTACAATTTCATAACTTACTGGACTTTTTAGTTAACTTTATTTACTTTTGTTTTCCACAAGATCATGACTACACCACCAAGCTATCCTCCTCCTCAGTTAGCACCTTCATCGTCTATGGCGAAGAAGACTAGGAAAGCAACACAACTGAGGTCATTGTCTACCAGACCCGTCGGTGTTGACAGACCAGTGGTTCACGTAGATTCTGCCACTAGGAAGGCTGATGGTTTCCATAAGAAGAAATTGAGGACGTATCTGGGGATTGTGGCTCGAGACAAGGTCGATGTCATCATCACTAATTGGAAGGAAGTGGCTGCAACTCAGAAGGAGTTGTGTTGCGAAACGGCAAGTGTACCGTTCGTTTCAAGTAATAAAGTAGGTAAGTAGAGTATCGTATCCACAGAGATTGACACTGATTCTATTGTAATTCATAGTCTAAGCAATTGGAAGGAAAAATAAATTGTTTTTGAGAAAATATTGTTCTGTTGTGAAATTGAGTGATTAAGTAAATAACAGAAATGAAAAAGAATTAAAAAGCAAGTTGAGTAAGTTGTAAATCAATGGATGAAACAATTGTGATTAGGATGCAATCCCCTTTGATTCCTGCCTCTTTCACTTAACTGGTTATCAAAGCCGATTGCTTCTGATTACTCAGAGAATAAATCTTTTCTAATTTAGCTAACCCCTAATCCCTTAGCGAATTAGCCCTTTAACCTGAATCAAAACCCTAATCCCTTAGTGATTTCTAACAAGCTAAGCATTTAAAAGAATATATTATAAAGTTCTGCAATTATACATCCCTATCCCTAGGCAATGTAAAAACTGTTATCTTGCTCATATCAGAAATTAGAATCCCAACATCCCTATTGTGAATCCTAACCCTCAGAACTTTAATAGAATGGTCAATCCTAAGACAGAGTATAACAATGAAGAACAGAGTAAAATAAAGCAATCAGAATAATCTCGTTCAATACCAGTCAAACTACAGAGGAGTTCATATTGGTTCTTGGCCTAACCACAATACTGAAATTTAGCTTGACATAGTCATATAGAACACCAAAGCATACAAGGAAAACATGATTCCTAGCAAATCCTAGCATTATCAATTGCTATCCAAAGATTTAGAATGATTAAAAGGTGATAGTCTTCTTTCAGTCCAGAGGTCTCCTTTTATAATTGCCTTGAAGATGTGTAATTCCAGTAACAAAGCCTCTTTTTCTCCTAACTTTCGAACCCAATCTTTCAAATAAAGGAAACAGAATTGTCGCCGTGCGGATCGTGTCGAATTCCGCGCTGATCGCCCGGATAACACGAGTTGAAGGGCTGATCCTGGATGTCTGACGCTACTCGCGCTGCCTTCCATGCTGACCGCGTGAACCATTCGACTTCATGGCGCTAGTCGCGCGGGTATTCACGCTGATTGCGTGATGTCTTTGAGATGAAGGGTTGGTTCTGTGCAGCTGGCACGAGGAACTTCACGCTAATTGCGTGAAGCCTTCGAAACTGAGACTTCTTCTTTTTAGCATTGCTTCTCCTCTTTGTGGCCCTGAAATCATACTTTGGTGATAAATGAGATAAAAATAAATATATTTAACAAACTTAACTATTTCTAACCTAAGTTCCTAATTATTGATTGAAATATGATTAAATAACCCTAAAAACTAAGATGTGTTAGCCACACATCAAATAATTCCAAGATTTAAACCTCGCTGTCCTCAGCAACGACAGAACCTCAAGGTAAGAAGCCAAGATCAATGATCACGCATCTGTCACATTCAACAATATTAGAATCATAATGTTAAATAAGATTAATGTTCACACCAAAGTTTCAACAGTACTGTCAATTCCATCAACTTAAGAGTCAACTTTGAGCATTTCTTACCAAGATATCTGTTTCACTCAACACTCAAGTGTATCAGGGTATTTGTCGCTCAATTCAATCACAGTCATAGCACAACCATAGGCTTGATCATATTCTCTAGTTTCCTCAAATAAGGAACACAAAATGCATGCACAACTGATCAAAAGGTCTTTTAAGCTTGTAACTTGGCCTGGCTTTAGGGTAGGGAAAATTTCTGGATAGTAGCTAAGTTAAGACTGGATTCAGATCGAATTTCCCAAGTCCATTGCCTTTTATATCAATTCATGCTTTCTTTCAAACCTTTTCAGACTGACAACACCATTTTATTCTTTTCTTTATTTATTTCCTTTCTGCCTGGTGGAGTCATTTTATTATTTTTAACAATGAAGAGCGAACACAATATATCCACCAGCTGGTATTTCAAACTTGTTCTTTCCCAACTGGACCATTCACTAGATTTGGATTTTTCCAGCTCTGCTCTGTTGATTTCTTTCATCCAACCCAGAATTGTCTTCTTGGGTAACTTTGTCTTTCTTATTTACCTTTCTGAGTTTCTTGGTGGGCAATTATCCTTGTTATTCAATGTTAGTGGACTTGCCTCTTTCTTCCTCTAGCCTCAAATAAGGTAGTCCAGGATACGTTCTAGATGTAAGGCATATGAATGAAAAAAGTTTAAGCTCAAAGGGGTAGCAAATGGAAAACTGAAGGTGAGTCAATTTGGCCCTGGCTTTAAAAGAATGAACTGCCTTAATCATATCAGAAAATACATGCATCCAGAGAAATCGAGCAAGTTCTAGAGTACCATCAAAGTGAAAGCTTCTCAAAAAACAATTATTTGTGTATAGGCTCAAAAACTCACCGGTTATGGCTCAAGAAAAACTCTGTTAATTTCATCTCAAGCACCATTTCCTGCTTCAACATGAACATCAATATACCAACAATTACAATTCCAATCATGATTCATGCAAGCCATGCTGTGTTTCATTTCACTCATGCTTCTAACGAAGATGTCCAATTCACTACTGATTCTAAAGTTCTAACTCTGAGAAAAATGTGATATGTTTCTAACCTTTATTCAACAATATTAGATGAGCAACTAATGAAATCTAGTAATCTAAAATTTTCTGTTAGACGTCATTTGTTCCTTGACTGTGCAATTTTTCAAATAATGCTTATGCGTCCATTCCCAGATTTAGGAAATTATTGTCCCAAACAATTACTAACAAGGTCACAGCGCCATTGAAACACACAACCACATGTGCATTATTTGTGAATCGCAGTTCAACCGAACATTAATCCAAATAGAAGAAATCAAATCAAATCATAGACCCTACTATATGTATATATATATATATATGCATCAATGATCTAAATGTTTTAAGTGCAGAATTATAAAAGTACTGAATTTTAAAGAAACAAGAAAAATAAGAAAAATAAACTGGTCCTGATAAATCACTCTTCACTCCTCTCCCTCTCTCATTTCATCTTCGGCCTCAGCTGCCTGAGATGGCTTAGAAATGACTGTGGCTGGCTCTGGAACATCTGAGGGTCCTGGAGGAGTAAGATCCAATGGTGAATGGAGACCTGCAGGCAACTGGTGGTGGAGGCGGTGCGACGACTGGTGAAGGCTGAGGCTGGTAGTCAGAAGTATCAATACCCCATTGTCTGCAGAGGTCTTCCAGCATCCGTGTCTGGTATGTGAGCTGAGTCCTGATGAACATCTGCAGAGACAAATAACTGGAAGAGTCCTCATAAAGGAGCTCATGTCGAGGTGCCCTCTGCGTGGTAGAAGAAGAAGAAGGAGGAACGGGCTGTGGTGGTGGTGCTTCAGGTGCTGGCGGTTGAAGATCCTCAGGGTCAGGTACTGCACGAGGACTCCTCATCACAAGTTCTTCAAGTGTTAACTTTGACGCACGGATGATTTGTTCCTCTGCAGCGCCCTTCATTGCGTCAAGATATGTCTTGTGACTCATTAGAGAACCAATCTGGACGTCTATAGGTTCGTCATTTGGGATCTCAACCCCAGCTTGGAGACATAGATGAGATACTAAGGACGAGTGGGCTAGCCATGATTTGCTGCTAGCATCCTGAATCATGTGAAAAAGGCGGTTAGATAAAAGATTGGCAATGTAAAGATTACCTTCACCCCAGAGGACATATAAAAGGCATGCGCGTTCGACATTCACATCAGTCAAATTAGTGGAAGGAATGACCGTGTGGTTCACAAACTGGTGCCAGAACGCCGCATCACCCACTAGATCATGCTTCCTCATCTTCTCCGGAATGTAATCCAAGCCTGCTTTTGTTTTCCAGCTAGTGTATAATCCGGTAATCCCATGCCGGATCTGATCAGCTAGGCGAGGCACCTCATCCCTGTACATCTTGGTAAATATGTCGAGTTGCATGCTCATGAAGAGGTGATGAAACTCACAGCGAGAGAATGGAGAGTAGCTGGTGTCCAGGAATTTCTCTATAGTCTTGTCATCAAAAGGAACAAGGACCCCTCGCACCCAGCTAACCCTCCTGGCAGCAACTGTGTCTGGATTAACATTCGCCAAGAATTCTTTTAAAATTAGGCTGGAACTAGGCTCAGGGAAGCTAACGAGCTGTTGCCACTGCCGCCTAATGATGACTTCCCGTATAGGATTACCCTCAAGTAAGGTTTCCCACAGAATCTTCTTCTCTGGAATAATTTTCTTGGGCATGTACCAAGTGTTAAACCGCTCCTGACATTCCGATGAGCGGAAGCCGGCTTCATTGTAGCCGGAAATGCGGGCTCTTTTGCTACCAGCTGCAGTGGTGCTTTTCTTTTTGCCCTTCTCAACCTGTTTTCCCTGAAACTCAGAAAATATCCATATACAAATAGGAATCAGAGAACTATTTATACTTGCAAGCATGAGATCGACCTTATCAATTCCCATATTTAATTCTTGCTATGGACCAAGTAAGCCCACCAATTCAAGTAATCAGGAAATCCCCAAATGTATTCAGACACCAATTGTTCATATCAATAATAATTCCAAGCACCTCATCTGCCCACATTCAATTATTTCATCCTCTATTTGAATAATTCACAATAAATAAGGAATGTACCAGCAATCTACTCTACAACTCAAGGATGCCGAATATAGTGAATGCACACTATCATGAAGTACTCAAAAGCATTTTCCAAAGGATAGCCTCATGACACACACATGGAGTCCAATAACACATACAACACCCACTAAGTGGATTTATCATCAAAATGTGTTAATTTAAAGAGCAAAAGAGCATACAGTTTAAAGAATTCAACAGCACCCTCAGGATTCCCAGATTTATTCATTTAAATGCATCAAACCAAGCACTAGCAGCTAATTCCAGTGTATCTGAGGATTCCTAAGAATTCCTAGTTTCAATTATTGTGTATCAATGAATAGCAATTAGCAAAATAACAGCACAATTGAGTCCTATACACAACAAAGTATGATTGCAAGCAAATGTGGTGTATTAAAATGTGTCAGAGAGAATCAAAGTGCTTGTTCAAGAATAGAGCTATATACATGTAACAGACCACTAATTTAACTTGAACAAGCTTAATTCATCACTCCATCATAAATCAGCAATTCACAAGTAGCCAATTGGTTCCTCGAACTAACAGCAATAATAGGGGATTCAACCAATATTTCCAGTATCCATGGCTATTGAAGTTTTAACAAGTATTAGCAACTGACTACCCAAATCCCAGTCAAAATAATTAGAAGTTCAATTCAATTTCAATGAGACAACCAGTCATGCATCTCAATTCTCATAACCCTAGAGCAATAATACTAAGTATCTAATGATTGAACCAGGCTCTGAAAAGAAGGCTACCCCAGTAATTAGTTTCAATGCCAACCATCTACAAATAATAGCAAAACACGGTGGCGCTATCCGCGCGGAACACAGCGCTAATCGCGTGAAGTCGTGATTCCACCATGAACGCTCTGGAACTCCCTACCCCCAGTGTTACTCTAATATGTTTTCATGCAAGGGAAATGCTTAAGCAATGAAAAAGAGATGTACCTTGTCCCTGTTGCCAGCCATATGTGCTAATAAAATGGTTGAGGGGATGCAAAAGGAAATGCTCAAGGAATGCAACAGATGTAGCAATGGAGAAGAGAATGTGATGGGTTTGCAATGCTTTGACAGAGGTTTATAATGGAAGCAATGAGCACGGCTTGGTAACTGGTGGTGTGAATGCAAGTTAATGGCAGTTACCACAATGGAGCAATTTTAGGAGCGGAAAGGTGAATGCAGAATTTGAATTTTTAATTTTAAAAACCTGGATCGTTGGCTCGCGCGATCCGCGCCGATGATGGCGCGATTCGCGTGGATTACGAATGAAAGGTCTAACCTCTCGAAGGAACCATGCTACTCGTGCCATGGACCACGCTGATGGCGTGAAAATGATCAAGTGGTTACTCAGCTCAAAATTTCGGCGCTGGTAGCGCGATATACCACGCGAGTCGCGTGGGAGGAAACAAAATTGCACTTTAATATGAATAAATGACGCTGGTCGCGCCGCGTTCCACGCGATTAGCGTGAGAGATCAATATAACCCCACTTGATTCGAATTATTGGCGTGGTTAGCGCGGGATGCCACGCGAGTCGCATGGAATGTTCGAGTATATCCTGCCATCTTTTAAACATCTGGCACGACTAGCACCGTTCCCACGCAATCAGCGTGAATAGGCCGCATGAAACCCCTGTTTCCCTTTGTCTTGGCGCGATTAGCGTGGATTCCACGCGGTTCGAGCGGAACTTGCAAATGCCCCTGATCCATTTAAAAGCCTTTTAACCCTAAGTTAATTAAATATTTACAGGAATAACCTATAATACCATGCAAAAAGACACTAAATTACACATGTATCTATCTAATCATCAAACTAAAGACTCGGTATCAATTAAGTAAGAAACCAATTGAAAAATCATGGTTGCCTTCCAAGAAGTGCTTGTTTAACGTCACGAGCCTGACGTGTCACACTTTACTCATCCATTGAGTCTAGTGGAATAGAAACTGCATTTCTATCCACTTCCCCTCCAAAGTAATGTTTCAATCTAAATCCATTTACTTTGAAAGACCGGTCACTGTCTAAAGGGGAGATTGCAACTGTGCCATAAGGGTAAACCTCTCACACAAGGAATGGACCGGACCATCGTGACTTTAACTTACCTGGAAAAAGTCGTAGGCGAGAATTGTACAACAGCACTTGTTGGCCTGGAACGAATTCCTTTGGGCGGATTTGATTGTCATGCCACTTCTTTGTCTTCTCTTTGTAAATCCTGGCATTTTCATATGCAGCTAACCTGAACTCATCCAATTCATTCAACTGACGCAACCTTTTTTCGTTAGCTTTTGACAGTTCAAAGTTTAAAAATTTGGTTGCCCACATGGCTTTGTGTTCCAGTTCAATAGAGAGATGGCAAGACTTGCCGTAGACAAGCTGAAAGGGAGACATACCTATAGGAGTTTTAAATGCAGTCCGGTAAGCCCACAATGCATCATCTAGCTTTTTAGCCCAGTCTTTTCTTGATGTTCCTACAGTTTTCTCCAGGATTCTTTTAAGTTCTCGGTTAGAGATTTCTACCTGGCCGCTTGTCTGAGGATGATATGGGGTAGACACCTTGTGCTTGACTCCATACTTGGCTAGCAAGCTGTCAAATTGCTTGTTACAAAAATGAGTCCCTCCATCACTGATTATGGCCCTTGGCACCCCAAAGCGGGTGAAAATGTTCTTCCTCAAGAATGAAACCACCACCTTTGAATCATTGGTGGGTAAAGTTGCTGCTTCAACCCATTTGGACACATAATCTACAGCAACCAAGATGTATTGATTGGAGAATGATTTAGGGAAGGGTCCCATGAAATCAATCCCCCACACATCAAATAGTTCAACTTCTTGGATGTTGTTCAATGGCATCTCATCTCTGCGAGAGATATTACCTGTTCTTTGACAGCTATCACACTGCACAACAAAGTCTTTGGCATCTTTAAAGAGTGTTGGCCAATAATAGCCACATTGCAAGACTTTTTGTGCAGTCCTATTTGCACCAAAATGGCCTCCACAATTAGAGGAATGACAGTGCCACAGAATGTTTGGCACTTCGATTTCAGCTACACATCTGCAGATAACATTGTCAGTGCATTGAAAATATAAGAAAGGGTTATCCCAGAAATACCTTCTCGCATCATGTAGGAACCTCTTTCTCTGCTGCCAATTAAAGTCTTCAGGAATGATTCCAGCAGCTTTAAAGTTTGCCATGTTTGCAAAACATGGACTGAGTTACATTGCCAGCACTTGCTCATCAGGAAAAGATTCATTGATTTCTATCTCTGGTCCATCCTGCAACTCCTTTTCCTAAATCCTAGACAAGTGATCAACCACCTTATTTTCCACTCCTGCCTTGTCTCTGATTTCCAGATCAAATTCCTGTAACAATAATATCCAACGTAACAAGTGTGGCTTTGCATCCTGTTTGTTAAGCAAGAATTTAAGAGCTGCATGGTCAGTGTAAACAATAACCTTAGAACCTACTAAATAGGACCTAAATTTGTCTAAGGCATACACTACAGCTAACATTTCCTTTTCTGTGGTGGCATAATTAACTTGTGCCTCATTTAGGATCTTGCTAGCATAGTATATAACATGTAAACGCTTTTCCTTTCTTTGTCCTAACACAGCACCAACTGCATAAGCATTGGCATCACACATGAGTTCAAAAGGTGAGCCCCAATCAGAGGCTATCAAAATAGGTGCAGTGGTGAGTTTGTGTTTCAGTGTGTTAAATGCCTCAAGACAAACTTCATTAAAGCAAAATTCAATTTCTTTCTCCAGTAATTGGCTGAGTGGCTTTGAGATCTTGGAGAAATCCTTGATAAATCTCCTGTAGAAACCTGCATGCCCTAAAAAGCTGCGCACACCATTCACATTAATAGGAGGAGGTAATTTTTCAATAAGTAACAATTTAGCTCTATCTACCTCTATTCCCATTTCAGAAATTTTGTGTCCTAAAACAATACCTTCCCGGACCATGAAGTGACATTTTTCCCAATTCAAGACTAAATTTGTTTCTTGACATTTTTTCAAAACTTTAGCTAGATTAGCCAAACATGAAGTAAAACAAGAGTCAAAAACAAAAAAGTCATCCATAAATACCTCAAGGTCGTTCTCCACCATATCAGAGAAAATGGACAGCATGCATCTCTAGAATGTTGCAGGTGCATTACAAAGTCCAAATGGCATTTTGCGGTATGCGAACACCCCAAATGGACATGTAAAAGCTATCTTTTCCTGGTCCTCTGGTGCTACTAGGATTTGATTACACCCAGAGTATCCTTCTAGGAAGCAGTAGTAGTCATGACCAGCTAGCCTTTCAAGCATTTGGTCCATGAAAAGGAGTGAAAAATGGTCTTTCCTAGTTGCATCATTTAGTCTCCTGTAATCTATGCACATTCTCCATCCAGTAATGGTTCTTGAGGGGATCAAGTCATTATTGTCATTTTGAATGACTGTCATTCCCCCTTTCTTTGGGAAAGTTTGAACTGGACTTACCCAAGCTGTGTCTGAAATAGGATAAATCATACCTGCATCCAACAGCTTGACAACCTCTTTCCTTACCACTTCTTTCATTGTAGGATTGAGTCGCCTTTGTGGTTGTCTTACAGGTTTCACATCACTTTCCATAAGAATTTTATGAGTACAGAAAGAGGGATTTATACCTTTCAGGTCAGAGATAGACCAGTCAATGGCTGTCTTGTGCTCCTTGAGTACTTTCAGTAGCTTTTCCTCTTCATGCCATTCCAGCCCTCTGTTGATGATGACTGGATATGTTTCTTTCTCACCTAAGAACACATACTTCAGATGTTCAGGTAGTTCTTTCAGCTCAACCTTTGGTGCTCCAACTGGAATGTCTTCTTCCTTTTTCTCCAACGCTTCCAGCACAGGTCCACTGGTTTCTGGTATGTTATCTTGGTCTGGAATGCTCAATTCCGTAGCAATTTCTGCTGCAGTATTTTCTGTTTCTGCTGCATTTTCTTCATCTCCTGTTGCTGTTATACCTGCACAAATCACATTATCCAACACATTTAGCCTAAAACAATCATGTTCATCAGCTGGATGTTTCATGGCATCGAACACATTAAAGACAACAGACTCATTATCCATCCTAAGCTCTAACTTTCCCTGCTCTACATCAATTAAGGCCCTAGCAGTTGCTAAAAATGACCTTCCTAACAGCAGAGGGATTTCACTTTCACCCTCTATATCTAAGACTATGAAGTCTGCAGGAAAAATGAATTTGTCTACTTTGACTAACCATCTTCAATTACCCCTGATGGTTTCCTTAATGAACGCTCTGCAAGTTGCAAGGAAACTCTGGTGGGTTTTAGTTCTGAGATACCCAGGGACTTACACATTGACAACGGCATTAGATTTATGCTAGCCCCTAAGTCACATAGTGCCCTCCCTACATTGATATTTCCTATGGCTATAGGGATATTGAAGCTTCCTGGGTCTTTCAATTTTGGTGGAAGCTTTCTCTGAATGATGGCACTGCACTCTTCAGTGAGTGCTATGGTCTCACAATCTTGCAGTTTATGTTTTTTTGACAGAAGTTCTTTCATGAATTTTGCATAGTTAGGCATATTGGCTAATGCCTCAGCAAATGGAATATTAGTGTGTAATTTCTTGAACATATCTAAGAACCTGGCGAACTGTTGTTTCTGGATTTGCTGCTTGGTCTGCACTGGATATGGGGGTTTCTCAAAGCAAGAAAAATCCCATTGCTTCTTTGGAGGTGCGGGATTTTTCTCTTTGGAACTTTTAGCAGCTTTTTCTTCTTTTGTGGTAGCTGCTGTGTTTTCTTTTTCAGCTTCCTTTCTACTCACCTTAGGCTTTTCTTGTGGGTTGAGTACCTTCCCACTTCTGGTTGTAATTGCCTTTGCATGTTCCCTTGGGTTTATCACTGTGTCACTAGGGAACTGGCCTAGTGGTCTCTCAGCCAGTTGTTTTGCTAGCTGACCAATTTGGTTTTCCAGATTTCTAATGGAAGCATCTTGATTTGTCCGGTGAGCTCTGGTTTCATTTATGAAGGCATTGGTAGCCTGAATGTGCTCAGTTGTTGTTTTGGACAGCTGCAACACCACTTTCTCCAGTTCAGACATCTCCTTGTTTGGAATGGCTGGAGGCTGCAGATAGTTGTTAGACTTATAGTCTAACCCGCCTCCTTGGAATTTTCTCTGATAGTTGTTTCCCGGAGCAAAGTTGTGATTCCTCTGATATTGCTGCTGTGGTCTCTGGTCATTCCAGATTCCATTAACCTGCACAGGATCAGCTCCAACAAGAATAGGACATACATTAGATTCATACTCACCTTGGCAATACTCACAACTGATGCAGGGCATACTGTTGGATGAAACTTGGGCTGCAGAGACTTGAAGTCTATCTATTTTTTCAGTCAATTTAGCCAGCTGTTGGGCAAAGATTTTCTGCTCTGTAACCATGGCATCATTGTTGGACAGTTGGATTGGTTCCCTTTTTAGCTGAATGGTGATGCTCTTATTTTCATTACGAGCCAGAGAATTAATCAGCTCGTAGGTCTGAGCTGATGTTTTTAACCTTATTGTACCCCCTGCTGCAACATTAACAATCATGCGTGACTCAGGAGTCATACCATTGAAGAAAATACGGACCTGCTTACCCACAGGCATGTTATATTGTGGGAATCTCCTGATTAATTCCTGGAATCTATTCCAGACAGCACATAGGGTCTCTCTTCCAATCTGAGTGAAGTTGGTAATTTCATTCACCAACCTGTTGAATTTGTCCATTGAGAAGTATTGAGAGAAAAATCTTGAGACTAAGTCGTCCCAAGTAGTGATGCTATTTGATGTTTGTCTGTTCAGCCATCTCAGTGCATTTCCCTTAACAGCAAAAGGGAATAGGCTTAATCTTATACCATCATCTGAAACCCCTTGGTGTCTGATAGTGTCACAGATTCTCAGAAATCTGTCAATGAAATCGTGAGGGTCTTCAAAGTCTTCTCCACCAAACTGACTGCGTTCCACCAATGCAATCAATGAAGGATTAATGTCAAAGTGATTTGCTTGTATTGGTGGTCTCACAATGCTGGAGTTTGGTCTTGTGAACATAGGACCCAAAATATCCTCCATTAGTTCATCCTCCGGTCTCCGCTGATTATTTCTTTCCTCAGTCATCTCTGCCTCTGACTCTAATTCAGGAATTGAATCAAAGTCAAAGTTTTCTGCTTCTCTCCTTCTTTGTCTGGCTAGCCTTCTTCTTACAGTTCTCTCTATCTCAGGATCGTACTGTAAATTCTCAGGATTAACTGAACCTCGCATAAACTCAGAGAAGCGATTAGTAACAAAAATTCCAATCACAAAGATTAAAATTACTACAAAATTAGTTTATCAATCCCCGGCAACGGCGCCAAAAACTTGTTGCGAAACGGTAAGTGTACCTTTCGTTTCAAGTAATAAAGTAGGTAAGTAGAGTATCGTATCCACAGAGATTGACACTGATTCTATTGTAATTCATAGTCTAAGCAATTGGAAGGAAAAATAAATTGTTTTTGAGAAAATATTGTTGTGTTGTGAAATTAAGTGATTAAGTAAATAACAGAAATGAAAAAGAATTAAAAAGTAAGTTGAGTAAGTTGTAAATCAATGGATGAAACAATTGTGATTAGGACGCAATCCCCTTTTATTCCTGCCTTTTTCACTTAACTGGTTATCAAAGCCGATTGCTTCTGATTACTCAGAGAATATATCTTTTCTAATTTAGCTAACCCCTAATCCCTTAGCGAATTAGCCCTTTAACCTGAATCAAAACCCTAATCCCTTAGTGATTTCTATCAAGCTAAGCATTTAAAAGAATATATTATAAAGTTCTGCAATTATACATCCCTATCCCTAGGCAATGTAAAAACTATTATCTTGCTCATATCAGAAATTAGAATCCCAACATCCCTATTATGAATCCTAACCCTCAGAACTTTAATAGAATGGTCAATCCTAAGAAAGAGTATAACAATGAAGAACAGAGTAAACTAAAGCAATCAGAATAATCTCGTTCAATACCAGTCAAACTACAGAGGAGTTCACATTGGTTCTTGGCCTAACCACAATACTGAAATTTAGCTTGACATAGTCATATAGAACACCAAAGCATACAAGGAAAACATGATTCCTCAGCAAACCCTAGCTTTATCAATTGCTATCCAAAGATTTCGGATGATTAAAAGGTAATAGTCTTCTTTTAGTCCAGAGGTCTCCTTTTATAATTGCCTTGAAGATGTGTAATTCCAGTAACAAAGCCTCTTTTTCTCCTAACTTTCGAACCCAATCTTTCAAATAAAGGAAACAGAATCGTCGGCGCGCTGATCGCGCAGATAACACGAGCTGAAGGGCTGATCCTGGATGTCTGACGCTACTCGCACTGCCTTCCACGCTGACCGCGTGAACCATTCGACTTCATGGCGCTAGTCGCGCAGGTATTCACGCTGATCGCGTGATGTCTTCGAGATGAAGGGTTGGTTCTGTGCAGCTGGCGCAATCCGCGTGGAACTTCACGCTAATCGTGTGAAGCCTTCGAAACTGAGACTTCTTCTTTTTAGCATTGCTTCTCCTCTTTGTGGCCCTGAAATCATACTTTGGTGATAAATGAGATAAAAATAAATATATTTAACAAACTTAACTATTTCTAACCTAAGTTCCTAATTATTGATTGAAATATGATTAAATAAACCTAAAAACTAAGATGTGTTAGCCACACATCAAGTTAATTTGGGAGGACATACAGGTATTACAATTAAGTGTCCAATGTTTTTGTAATTGATTGTAGTAATACAATTTAAATGTTGTTTTAACTATTAATATTGTTTTTTGTGTCGCCGGATGAATTTGATATACCTGAAGCGTCCGACCAACGAATGAAGAAGAAAATTCTTCAGACCGTAGGAGAGCAATGGAGGCAGTTCAAGTCTGATTTGACCTCAAAGTGGGCTCTGGCACAGGGGAGGGGTGAGGACGACGACACGGTATGTGAGAAATATGGAATTAGCAAAGACAAGTTGCAACAATTCTGTAAGAGTAGTAGAGCTGCTTCCTGGGAGGTTAGTTGACGCTCTTGCATAGAATTTGAGAATTATGCAGTATTTTTAATCGCAAACTAGATGACAACAATCTGTGTACTTCTTACAGGATGTTAAAAAGAAGGTGCAGGCCATCCAGAAGCTAAACATTGCCCCTTGTGTGCTGTCTCATAGGGGTTATGAGTTACTGGAACAAAGATTGATGGAGGAGAAAGAAAAGAAAAGATTAGAGGAAGCAGGCGAAGCCGAGAGCACCAAAACTCCTTCATCCTCTGTCTCCTATTAGACGACACATCAAGTGAAAGTTGGCTCGCACAGAAAATAGGAACCATGACATCCGAGACGGCATGAGAGATTGCAAAGAGGATAGTAAATCAATTCATTTTTTATTGTTCATTAATTACAAAAACAACAACAAATAACAAAATTCATGTAATTTTTTATGTTGATTGTATGAGCAATTGACCCAGGGTAGCTTTATCGCTAGTGGCCGGTCAGGATGTTCAGACTGTTGCCATTGGACGACCAGAGCACCCAGGCCGTGTTCGTGCTGCTGAAGCCGATGTGACCATCACACTACTTCGGACCGGCTCCGTCAATCTCTCGCAAGTCAAAGTCTATGGCGCTTGAAGACTTGGATCGACTGAAAGACAACATCAACATAGAGCTGGAAATTACCAATGTAAGGGATCATAAGATGAGGCTCTTAAAAAACTTAACAAATTACAAATGCTTTCAATTGAATGACATGTAAAAAGCTAAAATATATTCAAGACACATAGCTTTATCCTTGTGTTGATCCTCTTCCAACTCCCCCTGTATCTAACACTTACAAGTCCTAAAACATAAGCAACCTTAAGAAATAAAATCACTAATTTAATTTCAAAAACATAGACGTAAAATAATAAAATCAATCCCCGATGTCACAACCCATTAGAACTTTACAATCCCAAGATAAAACTAAAAATAAAAGACAATAAACTTTACAATCCAACGTCATCATCATGACCTTGTAGAGTCTTACCTACAAGGGTGACATTCAACCCAAACACAAACAAGACAAATAAATGGGGAGTGAGTTTCATCTCATACTACATTTAAATCTCAGAGAAAAAATTAAGAGATAAGATGCATAATAAATAATTGGATCACACAAACACACAACATCTGCTTCAAATGTCCCATACACATATACACACATACAAAATGATGTACATTTAACTAATAGACTCGTATGCATATGGTACTATTTCAAAAAAACTTTGAGAGTGTAGCTCAGGAGTCCATGTAGTCGACAAATTACCACACAATGGAAAAACTGACACAATCACTCTCACTGAGATGACATTGTCGGCGACGCGTTAGGGTGTTTTGACCTCACAAGGATACTCCAACCCATGTGGTCAATATGATCTTAAAAGAGATTTCAAATTATTGCACCCCCAAGGTTAGAGTCATACATCAATCCATTCATGAGGTCCCTCTTAGGTTCAAAAACATCCTTCACTTTAAAACACATATGCACAACATGATTCATGAATCAAAGACAATATGCACATGGTTCATTTCTGAAGTGCCTTGGAGATTCCTATCCCTCGAGGATTAGGTTCTCCTAAAATTTTCACAACATATACACATCTCATGACATATTGTAACCACCACTTCACTCTTTCATTTTATTCGTATTTATTTTATTTGCAGCGGATAATTTATTTTAAAAAGACCAATGATTAATTGAAAATAAGTGAAGTTTTGAAAATGATTTTGAAATAAAGGTTTGATAGTAAATCTTATTGGATTTATCCACAAGTAGATTGGAAAACATAAAAGGCTATGTCATAACA
>PYAF01006099.1:2072-28386 GCA_007407185.1 Glycine tomentella
TTCAAACTAACATTCACTAGAACTTGATACCAAAAATAAAATTGAGTTATTACAAATAAAATATTAATTAAATGAATGATATTTTGAAGATTCAGATTGAATATAATAAACTTAGTTAAGATTTATTTATATTTGATACTAAAATATATGATTTTTTTTTGTTTATATTTGATATTGGACTACTTTTATAGAAGAAAAATCATTAGACAATTCAAGGCAAACCATGAAGGTAACTAATCTTTACATGAAACCTAATTAATTGTTATTAATTTTTTTCATAATTCAAAAAACCTCAATATATGTGACATAAAAAGTAATCAATGACCATGAACTGATAATGTGAGATTAGCTAACAATTTCTCGTTAGCATTCTCTTTCCAAAAAAACAAAAGTAAGAGTTGAGTAATATGATAGGTAGATATTTTTTGTGTGGTTCAAACACGATAGATAGATTTTTCCTTATATAAAAGTAAAACTTAATCATCATTTATTTCCATTTAATTAAGGGACTTAAAGGTTTAGTTTCTGAAAATTAATAGTACATCAAATCCTAATGCGTAAATACCAAGTTATCTCGCATTAACTTTTAACATGGCTTAACGTAATATCCTTGCTGAATGTTGCCTTTGATTCCCCACTTACATGTATGTGTAGGGTTTGAAATCAGATATTTGTGTCAAACCGACAACCAAAATGTGGATACATGTAGAAGTAGGATATTGAAGTTGACCATACATGCTCCCAAAACTTCAAAATAGAAAACAAGATCACTTTCAGTGACAGGGAAATTAAAACTGTTAGCACTCATCAGTTCATTTCCTTGCACGAAACAGGGTCCCCCCAGTTTCGTAGTCTGGGGAGAAATGCCTTGGTCAAAGGCCATATATATATGATACGTCTATCATTCAAACCTATAGCTAGAGGATGCCTCCTGCTTCACCTGTCCATCTGAGCTTTCCTTATTTAATTTACTCACTCCATCAACGTCAAGTTATCTATAAAAAAATAAAAAATTCAATGTTACATCCACACAACTCAAACGAGGAATTACACAAGCAACTTTTAATTGCTTTTGGTGTATCTTGACTTGAAAATTTGATCAAACATGGATCAAGGTGTTATGGGACTCCTTGAATTCAATCATAACCTCAAGGTTTTTAAAGATATAACAATCGTCATATGACTAACATTATATGTTTGTATTTTTTTTAAAAAAAATTCAGTCATAATAAGCTGCCCATTATCTATTTCTAACTTTGGTTAAACATTATAGTTGAGATAATTGAAATCTCTCTCTGTTGTCATTCTATTAAAAACAAAGGGCTGTTTCTTGAAATTTGCAAAAGGCTTGAAATTACAAGAAAGTCAATTTGCTAAGAAATTTGTATTATTGGATTTGTCCCTGATTTATATCCTTTCTGCTTGTCTCCCCAATTAAAACCTTGTATAGTTAAAAGATAGTATATAACACAATCTTGTTATCTCCTCTTGTGTTATTTGTCTTTTAAAGTAATACAAGTTTTTTTTTTATAAAATATTAATTACATGAATTATTATAAGAAAAATAGTTTTTTTACTAAAATATCTTTATTGAAAATTTAGAACGTGAGTGCAATCTAATATAAGTATTTGGATGGAGTATCAATAAATAATGGTTTTGTCTAAAATATAATTAATTCATTCTTATATTTTACAATGAAAAATATATTTAGAGACAAACTAGAAAAAAAAATTCAAATAATAAATAATATATGAACTAAATGAAATATCTGTTTTCTCACATCTCTTTGTTTTAGGAAAATGATGTGTGGACACCATTATGTTAGTTTACACTTATGGTCTATTTGAAAGAGTAAAAATGGGATGAAAGAATGAGAAGAGATGGAAAAATACCCGTTTTTATTTTCGTTCAGTTTTTTTTATTATTGGAAGGGAAAACAGATGTTGTAACAATACGTGAGGTCCATGGATTTTTCAATATATTTGTCCAAAATAGGAGGAAGCTAGAAGAGAAGTTGCTTCTCCAATAAAATCACCAATTTATCCTTACTATTTATATTTATTTTTTATATCCTTTCATATACATTTTTTCTTTCAGTTTCCAAAAAAAAGTTAACTTCTTTCTTTTCATTTTTTTCTATCAAACAACCAACAAAATTATCTTACTTTCTACTATGTTTCTTTACTTTTCTTTCCTTTACTTTATAAACCAAATATATTTGATTTAAGAAATAAAAGAAAAGAAAAGAAAGAAAAACAAAACAAAAGAATTAGAAAATGAGGATGATTACTGAGGTTGTTCTTTGGTAAGAAAAATATGAAAAATATGCAAAATGGTATAAATGTCCTAAAAAATATATAAGATATAAATACTGATATTTTTTACTTTATACATTTTAAAATATTCCTTCTCCCTTTTTATACTCAAATGTGGAGGGAAGGCAAACTTTGTGAGACCTATTTTTCTCTCTCTTCGTTCCTCCTTTTGGCAGTTTCCAAATTGTGGAAAGAATAGACATTGAAGTTTTTTCCTTTTATCCACAATCATTCCTTCTATTTTCCCTAAAATTATATAAATTGACCATTGCACTCGGTTTGGAATGCATGAAAATGAGGGGAAGGGAAAAAAATGGGAGGGATACATATTTATTAATAAAAAATTCTCTCCTTTGAAATCCAAGAATACAAGGTTGGAAAGGAAAAAAAATATGTTGAAATCAACATATATAATCTTCTCAATTTTGAGAGAAGGTGAATAAGACAAAGTATAATGGGTGAAAAGATAAAATACCTTTGTTTATTATTATTTTTATTTGGGATATTTAAGTCATTTTATATACATATTTCTTTTCATTTCTTTCAGTTTTTACATAATCAAACCACTTAAAAAAGCATCTTACTTTCTATTCTTTATCTTTTCTTTCTAAACCAAACAAAACATTAAAAAAAGATAAAATAAGATAAATATGATAAATGATATAATATGATTAAAAATATATAAATAATATAGATATTTATAAAATGTCTATAATACTATATATATCCACATATAATCAGTTAATCATGTCTCTTTTCAGTTTATTTTTTATAATTATGTCTCTTTTTAGTTGAAGGATATGGAAACTAGTAGTCAAAGAAACCTTAATTAAGGTTTGACATAAAAGCCTTTTTGTTCATGAAAGAGAACAAGGTGACAACATCCTGCATATCTCATATCTCTGTAATTTGTGTACCGCCAAATATGTGATTTATGCCTGTGAAATATTGGGTCTACCTAACTAGTGAACAATGTAACTCAACTAAATTCACGCAACACATTAAAGTCTAAGCCTACGCCAGTGTCATGTGCAGAACTGACACAAACTGAATGTGAAACATTGACAAAACAAAAATCTCAGATTCTTAGTACCAAGGGGGTTTCGACGTAATGAAAGAGAGTGTGAACTTTTGAGCCAGTGTGTACACTTTTGGTAAGCATGGAGCTCAAGAAAGCACAATATTGGATCTGAGATGACGCAAGATCCAAGAAAAGGCACAACTTTTTACGCATTTGAAAAGGAAGTTAAGTATAAGTATATCACCAAATGATGATGGCTAAGGAGTTAGGATCTCTCTGTGCATCACCAAATGCCAATAATTTATAATGCAATCTGTTTTTGGTTTTTTTCTGTTCCTAGGTAGCCACTGACTCCCTGAAATGAGACCCTATCTGGGTCTAATCCCTGTTTTTAAAAAATAATAATTAAAAAATGGGTATCATGCATGTTATATAAATGTGTTAACCACCGCCCCAGTGAATAATTAATAAACTAGCAATATCTCTCATATATAATCATTGCAAAATTATTTGGACAGAACAAAAGGAAAAATAAATCATTGGTCTATAATGAACACACTGAATGTACGATGTAACTCATCCCCTCCACTCCTGTTTCACTCCAAATTAAACGCTATATCAAAAACTAATAATTGATATTGTGTATGATTTATGAATTCATTTCAATATTGCTTTAATACATTCTTCTTGAAATATGAATTTCCCATGTGTAAAGTATGATTTGTATAGTAACATTTTCTCCAAGTAGGCTTCATAGTGACCAAATCATGGGTCTATTATTCAATAATGTGAAAATTTTCAATGACCCAATGGCAAGGGGTAGGAACACGAATGTTAATCAAATAAATTAATCTTAAATGCTTTTAAGATATGGAAAATATATTGTTATGGGCTTTTGAGTATACATTACTAGTAGTATATTCATTTTATTTGGGTGAAAAGCCTGTAGCATTTAGAATAAGAAGTGATCCTGATAGGGAAATGTTTCAAAATAGTATAACTTTTTTCCCCATATACATGAAGCGTTACCCTTGTCCATATATTATTGTGTCTATTAATTCTGAATGGTAATATAAAATTTAGATAAGAAGAAAATAAATAGAAGGGGTTGAAAGGGTAAAAAAGGAGAGGGTGGTGTGTGAGTTGAAGGGGAGAGAGTGAGTGGGGTGCCCTCCCGCGGCGCACATGGGATAGGGTTTGACACCTAGGACTACATAAGGCCAACAAACCCACATGACCACTTCTGTGGACCTCACAATTCTTCCTAATGAATCTTACCACATGACTCTGTGACATTATATTGGCCCCACTTTCTTCCACTGTATGCCCAATAAGGGGGGAGTGGGAGAAGGGGAGAAATTCAACTGAAATCAGCTCGTACACCATTTTTGGTATTCATATTAATATATTACTACTTCCTAATTGATATTCCCCCTTTTAATGAAATTTCACATGTTTGACCCATGAGCTGCCATTTTCCTACATATCTAGTATTGTGGATGTGCCGTTATAGGGGTTGTCAATTAAGTTGTTTTGGTAATGATGGTGAGCTTTTAAAAAAAAACATATACGATTAAATATGTAGAATGAGTAAATAGAACTGTCAATTTATAATGTGAAAAATACTGTTAAAGCAATGTTCTACCTTTTATATAGTTAGATTTTTATGTGAATTCTTGAACTTTTCGAAATAATTAAGATAAAGTTTTTATAGTTTATAAATAAGATTATAATATTTTAGTTTTAAATTATTTCTAACCGATGTAAGATTCTGATTTTTTCTAATACATCTCATCACGTCCAATATTTTTGAGCTTGGTGTGTGACTGAAATAGTGAATGGCCTGCCTGTTATCGATACCATGTAGATCGGTGTAGGGCAACCCAGGTCTCAGAAAATATGCTAGCATTGGAAACAATGGGTCATCGAAAAAGTGATGATGACAAAGGTCCATCGGAGATGAGAGATAATCTGGTTTTCGTTATTTACTCAACCTAATTCCAATATCATCTTAAAATATGAATTTGGATTTAACTCAATCTTAAAACCTTGCTCATAAGATGAAGATTGTGCCTTACTTATATATTCTATTATTATTTTTAGTTCATGTTGGACTTGAATTTTTCTCAATATTTATTTATTTTTAAATATCCTCTCACCTTGTGGGTGAGAGATTGGTCTATCAAAATTCAAAAACTATGGCCAAGTGTTAAAATGCAAATCTCTTTTAATAGTAATTAACTTTCTATATATATGTATGAATCTCAATATTGAATTGAAGACTACATAAAGGAATTTGAGTTTCTTCCGCTCCAACCGAAACATGTAGATGTCTTAAATTTTAAATTTGTACCCCTATATAAGATAAGAGATAATTTTGGGGACAAAATTAAAACATCTTTCTAAGTGTTTAGGGATTTAATAATGAGGCTTCCAAACTATACAAACATTCGAATTTTTAAAGCAATTAATATACATAAAATTGCAATATAACGGGAAAAAAGAAAGAGCGAGGAAAAAACCTAACAAAAAAGTTCAAACTCTTGGGTCTAATCAAATATTAATTGTTCACTTGTGATGTGCCCTAAAACATGCATGTTTAGTACGACTAGGCCATAGCTAAATAGGTGGTGCATGTAGAGACAGATTTGCATAAGGGTTATAAATTCTAAATCATATATAGTAATAATTCCTCAACATTTAAAAATTAATAGTAACATGTTAGGTTGTACCTAATATAAAGAAAAGTTTCCCTAAGGAGATACTATAACTTTTAAAATTATAATAATTATGACCTTAAATAAATTGCTTCTACTTGATAAGTTGGTAGCCTTGAGATAGCAAAATGGATTTCCTTTGAGATGATGTCCCTCAAGTTGCTTGAATGAGGATCACAGTCATCCCACAAATTAAAACCCATTGCCAAATACTCCTACAAGATTTGGGTGTCTCAAACTTAATCTGACTCGAATATCAACCACGATCAGAACCTCTCTAACATAATCTTGGACACAATCTTTTTCAGTTTCTTTTCCCACTGTCCAGTTTGACAGCCCCAGATGTTGAAAAGGGGAGGACAATTGGGGCAACGTGGACGTGGCCACCATGTGTGCGTGCAATTATCAAGTAACACACCTCACGGATCAAACCACAAATCTTTGTGTATGTATACAGAAACAACAAACAGTTAAGTCTTCCTATCAAATAATTGCACGTCTTGATTTATTTATCTGCATTTTTTCACCACAACTTCCATTTTGAACCACCTTTCGCACATACACAAGGGCACATCCCAACAAAAAAAATTAGTATGTCTAAGTGATTTTATATGTAATAACTCTAGATTAAATAACGTATTAATTGAGCATTACCTATTACAATTAAGAAGATAACTAACAAAGATTATCCAAGGTTAATTTGTGTAAATTACTTTTAGCATATAAATTAATGTAAAAGCATATGTATATAAAACAGTAATTACAAGAAGGTTATTATAAAATCATTTGCAAGTTGTATATATACACCAACCACAAAACATGCCTTTCATTTTTTTTTTCATTAATTAATTTTATGTTTCATTTGTTTCTGTACCACTGAACAACAATCTGAAATTCATGTTTATCTTAATAGGCAACATGCCTATTTCACAGAGAACCAACGCAATAAGTTTGACAATAACCGAGCCATAGATATAGATTGACAGACAATGAAAGGATGCAGTTTATATAGTCATGTTGAGCAAAACGTTAGAAACAAAGAATCTTCTTGTCATCGAAGATCAAGTATCGTCACTTTCAGTAATAACGTATGCTGATTTAACACGTACGATATGCGTTAATAATAATATATATGGCTGCTCTGTTGACAATTCTAGCCAAAGAGTAAACAACTTAATTTCGGCTAATTAACAATGAAGTATCTTTTTTTCCATGTTAATTACACTATATGAATTAACTGCATAAAAGCAATTGATATAGAAAATTAATTCGTTTAACTTGAAGCTATGTATAATGTGTCTATTGCTGATTCATGGTAAAATATAGTAGAAGAGTTTTTTTCAAGCATGCATCCACGTAAGAGTCCACTCGAGAAGCGAGTACTCCTAGAGTTTAGATCTTTTTTTTATCGATGCTAGGTGGATCATCGCGATCTAAGACCAATTATAACTGTTGTTAAATCCAAAGATAAATAGTGCTGTCACCTCTAACGATGTTCTTTGCTTAACGAAGGGCATCACCATTCAATGAACACATTTTAATTTACATATAAATTTATCAGCACATAATTAAAAGTTGCATAAAGTACAAATCTTTTTAATTTTCCTTTGGAACAAAAAAAAAAACATCTACAGTTTATTAGCTAGTCTATGGAATAATCCATCTTGCATCTTGCATGTGCATGCAATGAATTGAAGTGTATTATAAATGCGATAATAATACACACATTAGTTGATCGAGAAGGGAAACAGGAATGAAAGATGAATAATAATTTAGAATGATAAAAGCCATGAAAACAGTGACTTACTTACTTTCCCTTGTGTGTGAAATGACGAAACCCTAGGAGAAGGAGAGTAATAATAAAGAAAGGAAAAAAAAAAAGTGGTGTAAGCAAGCAACATGGGGTGTCCACTTACGCTTCTTCCACTGAACAATCATAGGAAGATAACATCACCTTGTCGTAACCGAGGGCAGCATGCACAGAAAAGTCCAGCTCACACATTCCCCCACGTGTCACAAACCCATTTCCCTCTAAAAAGACAGGACGCACCATGCGTCCTTGTGTTAAACGTCCCCTTGTCCTGCCCCTGCCCCTATACAATAGTACATTAGTACCCCCACACACCCCTCTATCTTTCACTATTATTGCCACACACAAATCAATTAACTGAATGCTTAGAGAGAGAAAGAGTAGTAGTACTAGTGATAAGGTGAGCATAATATAAGAGAGTGAAAACTCATGGAGGTTGGCCTCAACAAGAAGAACATGGGGTTTGAGGAAACTGAGCTAAGGCTTGGACTGCCTGGAAACGTAGGAGGCACTGGCACTGAAGAAGTGCTCATCAGGAAGAGAGGTTTCTCTGAGACTGAAACTGAAACTGAGGAGGATGAGTCTGCCACCACTGTGGATTTGATGCTTAATCTTTCTTCTAAGGAAGTTGCTGCAACCACTGCTGCTGCTGCTGCGGCTGCGGCAGATCCAACTGATAAGCACAAGATTTTGCCTAAGGAGAAGACCCTTCTGCCTGCAGATCCTGCTAAGCGTCCAGCCAAGTAAGTTAATTATTCCAATATAATAATTAATTAACTTGTTACAAATTCTCAAACATTTCCATCCATGCTTTAATTTTATATTTATAATAATATAAGAAAAGATGTGATTTAATTTTATTTCTTAAATTTTCTTTAGCTAGTTGTAACTTTCAATATATATATATATATATATATATATATATATATATGTGTGTGTGTGTGTGTGTGTGTGTGAGAGAGAGAATTAATGAGCATGTAAATTAGCATGATTTAATTAGAGGTTTCCGATTAAAGTTCTGAATATACAAAAGCATAAAATACTTAAAAGGAGAGTTTCGTCGTTCATAATGATTTTATTCAGCTCAAAATAAGATTATCTCCAATAAATAATACATTTGATAATATACAGAAGAAGAAAAAATTAACATGGCTTATGGTATATATCATATACTAATTCATGGTATGGTCTAGGGCTAATAAGCATGCAATTTTTTTATTTTTATATATGACTCTTGATTGTGGAAGAGGTAGAAACGGTGATGAAGAAGATTAGATCGTGGAGGATGGAATAAAAATGAAAGAGACCGAAACACAGGCTTGTGATCGATAGAGAGAGAGAGGTGGGGATAGAGAGAGATTGAAAAAGTATACTTTTGTGAGTTTTGTCAAAAAGAAATATTTTTATTTAATTTCTTTGTATAAAATGCAATGGAAAAATAATTAAGACGTCCTCAACTCTCGTACAACATAAATATGGAATCACGTACGGTTTCATGCTAAAACCGTGTTCTACTTGCCTAGCCAGTTATGGAGAAAAGGGCAATAATTTACAATTATATCTGAAAGTTTTGATGATATGTATAGTACACCAGAGAAAAGCTACACCTTTCTTGTCCTAATCAGTCATGGCATAATTTCTTCTTCCGCTGATTCATATAGGTAGTGATGTAAAAACAGTATGGGTTTTTTAAAGGTAAAACTGCACTAGTAAATAATTAAGTCATATTTAAATTAAGCTAGAATATATAAAAGGAGAGTAGGACTTGGATTAGTATAAAATAGAAACATAAACTTTTACGTGCTTAGTTAATAATCTTTATTTTTTATGCAAAGTTATATGGCAAGCTCTCAGCCATCACCAATTATAATTTTCTAATTTTCTTGGATAACTAATCAATTAACTCTTCAAAGAAACCTAAAGCGTTCTTCTATATATAATCAATTAATGTATTTTTAACTTTATTATATATTTTTATCAATAAATATTAATTTGTGAGATTTAAACTCATGATCTTTTTTTTCCCCACTTATTTTCAACTACTAGATTAATCTTATATCTCCTTTAACATAATTATCACATATGTTCATGCTGTGTAATTGCGTATTGATGATAATATACAAAGTGAGGAGTTGAAATGAAATTGGTGATGTGTAGGGCACAGGTGGTGGGTTGGCCACCTGTGCGGTCCTTCCGGAAGAACATGTTAGCTGTACAAAAGAGCGTCGGAGAAGAGAACGAGAAGAACAGCAGCAGCCCTAATGCAAGCTTTGTCAAAGTTAGCATGGATGGAGCACCTTACCTCCGCAAAGTGGACTTGAAGATGTACAAGAGTTACCAAGAGCTCTCTGATTCTTTAGGCAAAATGTTCAGCTCCTTCACCATAGGTAATTAATTAAACACAATCGTGTCTTTCAGTATTTCTTTATTTTCAATTGAACTTATTTGCACGCATGTAAATTAGAAAGCTTATTAATTTGATTAATGAATCGGTTCGTATTGATTAATTAATGCTTCGTTGTTGATGTATATGTGCAATGCAAGGCAATTGTGAATCCCAGGGAATGAAGGATTTCATGAATGAGAGCAAGCTGAATGATCTTTTGAACAGCTCTGATTATGTCCCAACCTATGAAGACAAGGATGGTGACTGGATGCTTGTCGGTGATGTCCCATGGGAGTAAGTCTTTCACCTCTACTCAAAATCAATTTGGCCGCAATAATTGAACTTTGCAATATTATGGGGATAAACTTTAACATATGCTTAACAAACTTTACGTAGAAAATTATATGATTTCTAGGAATTAAAAAGATATTTCATATAATCTTTTACCATTGGTCGTCCACATGCCTTAGAAGAAATTCCTCCTTATATCATGTTATGCCAATTTATATTATTATCCTCATCATTCATGCACAAATAATATTTGAAATAAAAGCTTGCACAATAATAAACTGTATGAATATTAACTATGTTTGAACCTTCTATAAAACCAGGGGTTATTAAACGTTAATTCCGATTAATATAATAAGGACCATTCTAACGGCAAGTCATATATATAGCACAGGTTTATAGTATAACATGAATTTTCTTCACGTCAACCAGGATGTTTGTTGAATCATGCAAGCGTTTACGCATCATGAAAGGAAAGGAGGCCATTGGTCTTGGACTTGGTAAGTAAACCAAGTCTTTAAATTACTATTTACATTAATTATATATTACTTATTACATCACATATAAACCTTATATATATATATATATATATATATATATATATATATATATATATTCAATAATTCACCAATGAAAGTGTCATATGTATGTGAATTCTGATGCTCCTAGAAAAAATTATAAATTATTAGGTAGTAGATTACTAATTATGGTCTCAAATTGAATATTATTAACTATTTTTTATATAAATTAGAAAACTTGCATATATGTCAAATCTAATAACTTCTCCTTATTTAGAGATATATTCTAAAAATAAAACTTGTTTTAATTTTATTGTTTCAGCACCAAGAGCCATGGCAAAATCCAAGAACAGGAGCTAGACTAGTCGCACAATTCATGACCTGCCCCATCCTTTGTAATTGTGGTGCCCAGTTGGCTTAGTAACTAAAGTACGGATAATTAAGCTGCAGCAGACACGGATGGAAATTGCAGGGTGGTTGAATTATAGTTAATTTGTGTATCATTATGGTTTGTTATAATATTTCATCAAACAAAACAATGAGATGCATGTCTAATTAAGTACTAATTATGAACAGGAACATAATGACTCTCAATCATGTTGTTAGACTTGGTTTTCTTATATATCGATCTTTGCTTGTTTTGTGTGAGCGCTTGCTTAATACGAGTAATAATTTTAAGATGTGTTTGTCTGTTGTAGTTGTAGCGACATATTATCATGCTTTACATTTATAATTGTCTGAGTGCATGTCTTGAAGGTTGAAAAGTATAATATTTATTACATTTACGTTAGTTTTTGTTTTGATGATCATCAAGAGCCGAATAGATAGTACTGGAAATGTTCCCTGAACATGGTGGATGGCAAACAAGAACATGTGCGTGTTCATGGAGCATTTATGCATGCCCATCGAAATAGGTTCTTTAATTTATTATTATATTCCTTCCAAGATATTGCTGTCTATATAATTTTCCAAATATGGAGTACTATATATTAGTGCAAACGCAGTACTACTCTACGCGTAAATTAAATGACCCCTCATTTAAATTTGTGGCATTTACAAATGGATTTTAATTTGGTGATAGCTATTAGCTAGTACGTACTGGGGGTTTTGAATTCCAAATTTATGATTTTTTTTTATTGATAATCCATTCATAAAATATCAGTGTAAGCCTCCGTAACAGTTCTAGCTCTAATATATCCTTAACAAAATAATATTAAAATTTGACAGCACATTCAACATATTAAATAAGAAAACTTGATAGAAAATTATAAAACTATTTATTTTGCTATTCCGTTTTATTCTTTACACGTCTTAAATATAAGATTAATTCATGTACAAGGTACTGTGAAATTTTTCTGGCCAAGCACGTAAGCTTTTTTATGGCTTAAACCCTTAATTAATATTATACTTTTCAACCTTCAAGTTTAAATTTATTCAACATGCATTCAGCTTCATAATAGCACTCCATGATTGACTTGAGAAAATTATTCTTGAACGCACATCTTTTTCTCGAGAGACATGACTCACTTCTAATGTGTCATCTCACATTAATTATAAGATAAAATTAACGAGTCAACGTCACCAAATAAGTGCCTCCTTAGATGTCAAATTGTTGCTTTCAGTTTCTGTGAAATTATCGGAAGCATATGTTTCCAATTTCTTTTAAAAAAATTGCAATGTCTGCATGTGCTTGGATTGGAACTATATTGGAGCTTCTTCATCCATGAGATCTTAATTGTTCAATTCTTTTACAAGTTGGTAAGCTAGTTGGTGAAGGAAATTAAAATTGATGGTTTATCTATTTCCATTTTTTTCTCCCTCTAACTCTTTTTTTTTTTTTTTGTGGTGATTGATCAAACTAATTAATTAACACGCAAGAAACCGATCATGACCATTATTAATTATCACATATGATTGGGAAGCTAACACTGTCGACTGTCGAGTGGTCTCCACCGGAGCACTTGAGAGTTAGAGTTGCAGATCGAAGACAAGTTGGTTTCGGCACGTCAATCAGTGCGATTAGATTTGTCGCTAAGTTGGAAATTAAAATTACGCATATAAGTATTTCTCTATCAGAGGTGAAGGACGCAACTTTCATTTCCTATCCTCAAGTTAGTAATGTCATATAATTTCTTCATTAATAATAAAGAAAATGTAGTGGAAATTAGAACTGGCAATAACTAGCTAGCTAGCGTTTTCAGGATCTGAAGAAGTTGAAATCTTTAGTGACTTCAGGTTGCATTTTGCAGACCTAATTTGGTTTCCATGGATAAAGGAGGAGAGTTTAGATTTAATTTTCTTTTTCATAATTAAGTATATTAAGTATATATATTGTCCGTTATTTGAAATATAAAACTTCATTTATACCATTGTGAATAGCTATATGATTGATCAACATTGCTATTTCATTTCTAAATATTAGTAAATTAATTAAGGATGGTTCAACAGATCATTCTAATTATTTACTAAAATACCATATAAGTATTTCTCCTCACAAATCTCATATTCATTGCATTATCAATGTATTAGTTTAATAACTTCTTTTAAAGTGATCCAAAATATTCCCCCTTGAAGTTTATGAAAGATTGGTAAAGATTAAAATATGTGTTTTAAGAATCTGAAAAAATAAAATTATCTATTTATATATCTATCTGTCTATGAGGAAAAGGGAGGGCGAGCAAGAATTTATAAAAATAAAAAATTAAATGAAACAATTGTAAAAAAATTATAAATAAAAAGTATAGATATAAAGTAAGATGAAATATGGAATATATTATAATATAATGTTAAATTAAATTCAGAATATACATGAAACAAACAATTTTAAAATAAGACAAATATTTAACTATATAATTTCGATATTAATACATTTTCATATAAAAATTGAATGTAAGATAAATATTTTTTCCCATGATATAGATAATAATGCTTTCATATGCAAAATTTTTATTTTCATATATAATACAAGTATTTATCGTGTAACTTAATACTACTAATAAATAGTATATTCTTCTAATTCTTTAGCATCTTCCTAAATTACCCAAAAAAAAGACCCCTAGTCTCGAACAAAACATGTCAGTAACCTAGAACAAAATATATCTTCAAAATGTTAAAAAAAATGAAGAAATGGCCATCAATTTTTTAATATGATAACTTATAATTTTCTAAAGCAACACATGTTAGTATCATAGAGCATGAGTATAATTTAAGCAACTTATTTTAAGTTTTTTATATTCTGCTAATTAGTCCCCACAATATCATATCATATTTAAGCAATTTATACATATTTTATTTCAAATGGTATAATTCTAAGCGATAAAGTTTAATTTTAAGCACTCCAACATGACATGTAGATCTCCTCCATTGGTAGAAAAAATCAAGCAACATCTTAAAATAAACCACTTACTAAACAACGAGTATTAGAAATGCTCTTAGAGTGTGTTTGGATGGAAATTTTTAATTGGGGAAAGTAATTTATTAGGGGATTTAAAATTTTTCAATTTAAAATTCACTGTTTGGATATTTTTATATGAGGAATTTAAATTTTCGAAATTTTAAAAGAGAATTTTAAACAACTAAAAATGTGAAATTTGAATTTCTCTCTAAAATGTGAGAAATTGAAATTCTCTTCTTTTTTAAAAGTTCTAAATGCACAACTTTTTGTTCTGTCTCAATCATCGACTTACTTCGACCTCCGTTGCTCTCAAGACACCATCCACCTTACGTGTTTTTCCGTGAATGAGGTTTTAAATTTTAAAAATGAAGAAATTCAATTTCTTTATCCAAACACAAAATTTTGAAAATAAAAGAATTTTAATTGATGCATTTAAAATTTTCCTGAATTTTAAATTTTCTAAAATTTTAAAATACTTCATCCAAACATACTCTTAAAGTAATTCCTTTATCATTTTGTTTGGCACAGGGAAGAAAAATAAGCCAGGTGAATATAGGAAAAAGAGAAATTGGGAAGAGGGAAAAAATAGAATAGATTTTTTGTTTGGTTTAAGAGCAAAAAAAGTGAATTGTAATTAAAAATAATGGAATGTCTTCTCACCTTTTCTGGGTAAATGTAGAAAGAGAGGAGAATGATGAGATTAGAGATAATGAGACTACATTACCTTTATGATACTAGCTCACGTAATCGATTTAATTTCCTAGGTGTGATGAGAGAAAAATTGATTCTCATTTCTGGAAATCAATTTCCCAGCAACTTGAATCACACCACAAGATTGAATAAAATTGACTATATCATTGAGAGAATCAATTATCAAAGGTATAATAAAAAGTTAATTTGTATAGTTACATTGTAACTTACTCTCTCTATCACCTCACCTTTGATGATTTCAGTCCCATTTTCTTCCTTCTTGATCTGGAAATTTTATTATATGAGGTCCTCCAACTTTAAATTTATTCCCCTCATGTTTTCTCCTTACCAAACAACTTCAATTTCAAACATTTATTTTTTGTTAGGATGAGACTAAAGAGATCCAAATATACTCTAAAACCCAAATAACTAAATGATTATATAGGATGAAGTTAGATATTACCTTTTTAATATTATTTAGTATTGTTTTTAATTTCCTAAACCTAGAGGAGGACACTTGTACAATTATTATTCACAACAATTAAGTTATAAAATTGTATCCCTCATTGAATATCATTATAAATAAAAATATCAATCTTATGTTTATCTTCTTGTAGCCAATTTTAGTCTTCTTCATTAGATTTTTTGTAATGATAGCATGATGAAGATCAAGCTTTGAATGACCAAATTGGACTATTCTGGAAATCAATTCCATGAATCTCCATTGATGAAACTCAAAAAAGAAAGAAAAAAAAAAGCAAAAAGCAAAAAGCAAAAATAGAAGATGTGGAGAGCAACCCCTCGTCACCACCATCTAGATTGATTAATAAGTTGGAACGGAATTAACTACAAAGGATTTGCGACCTTTTATAAGAATCGAAGATTTCAGTAAAGAACTAAGAGAAACTTCAAGCTATCACTTAATTGAATGCTTGATTTCATTCAAGACGATTCAAAGTTTTTTGAAAAAGCTAATGGAAAGGCTATTTATACTTTATTGAGCCTAGCTTATATGTTTAGAATATCATTAGGTCTTAAGTAAGGCTAAAGTGGCCTAAAAACTCAAAAATCATGCCAAAACAGATAAAATGTCCCAATTTGCAAATGTGTTGTTTGAGCTTGCTAAGCGAGCAAGGGGCTAGTTGAGCGAAAATTGGATTTTAGCTTAGCAAGCTTGGAGCTCCGTCTGCAAAGGCAACATGTTCATTTCTTGATTGAGCCTTGGAAAATTATCTTCATGCAATCTCTTAATCCCATGCCCTTTTCTAGACCTCTTTAAGAAGCTTTCCAAATCCTTCAGTATAGCTTGAAGCCTTCTTCTGGTGCCCCTCCTCCTAGACCTCTTCCCCAAGCATATATCTTCATTGTATTTTTTGACATAAAATACTTTAGAAGTAGATGGTTACATCAAGAAGGGTAGTTCATAATTTTATATACAATTGTTTAAAAAATAAAAGAAGTTTTATGTAATGAGTCAAATAAAGATTTTTATTAGTTTTATTTAAAAATAAAAAGCTTCAAGTTTAAGTATAGCATATTTATAAAATAAGAGATTGTGTAGATCTTCGACATAGAAACTGTGCTAAATTATGCAAAATAAAGAGGAGGTTAAAGAAATCTACTCTAAAAGTTAACATTCTTTCTCAGTTTTTTTTTAATGTTATATTTTTAGTGGAAAGGGCAGAAAACGAGATCAGTGACTTGAGAAACTCCTACACACCCAAAATCGGAGCTAGCAGTGGCTCTCATGTCTTGTATGTACTTGCCAAAATATCTGCACTTACACTAAAGCTGTGGCCTTGGATAATTTTAAGATTTGAGCTGTTCACAAATTAAATTTAAGGCAGAGAAAAATAAAAAATGTACTAAGAATCTGTTTGTTGTACTCTGAAAAATCACAAGGACAATTCATTTATTACAGACAGTCACACATCCTTCTCAGGATATAATACTCTCCTTGGGCTTGACTTGGCACAAACAGATTCCTCAGAAATCAACTGACTTGATTACTATATCAGCATTTTTCTTGGACTTCATTATAAGTTCTGCATTAAGCCTGTCGTTGTTCTCTATCTGCATCAAGAAAATTTTATGTTGAATGCAAGTGGGCTACTCAATACCAAAAAATAGATCAAATATATATAGTCAACACTTGACTGGGCAGAAATAATCAGAAAAACAAACAGCACAAGTTAAAATATAAGAAGTTTACCCGCTGTTTAGCAATGTCTGGAGGCTTGCCTATAGATGCAGAAGGAAACGAAAATCACAAGTAAATTCAATATGCCTCCTCTACGGAGGAAGCTGATATAACATATTATGGAAAAGTACTTAGAAAATACCAGTTGAAATATGCCTCTTTAAAACTCGTTGCATTGCTTTGTCAATGTCAATATCAATATACCTAGAACAAAACAGGAACAAACAAATTAGAAAAACTGGTATCCTTGACGATTCTCTTTAAGTTGCAAAAGCTGAATCGCTATCAGATTAGGTTGCACGTTTCTAGATAGATATAAAACCATTTTCTACTGATCTTAAAATTGCCCAAGCAAGTGTCATTCCACAACATTGACCAATAGACCCAGTCTTATAGGTTATGTAGGTCTGAAACAAAATGCAAGTTATGACCTGTTTTTAGTACCACCTCTTAGCAAGAAAGATGGACAACATAAGCCAGTGATTGGGACTAGAAGTCGTTACTCTGAGATTTAAATGAACTCTTTCAGTAATGGCGCACTAGAAAAGCTACTATTAGTCATGTCCAAACAATTATACTCAGCTATGTGAGAATATAATTCCAAACAAAACTGTAGATTTATGTCTTTGGTAAACAGTACATACTGTAGAATGAGAAAAAGGAAGCAAACATAATTGTATTAATAATATCATAGTTTTCTTAGCTGAATACACTCTCGTGGTTAAAATTTATTTACAATTTAACCAGTGAAAGACTAGGCTAAATATTGGATTATAGAAAGGAAAAGAATTTGAGATAACAGCTTGAAGTGAATCAATGGCCCTAGAATTTCTATCCATTGGCACCTCTATCTACTTAGGGTTCAAAAACCAAATACCTATTTAATAACAATAATGACATGCACATGAAACAAGCCCAAACTTATCTAAGTTGAATATATAATTCAGTAAACATACGATTGTCTTTAATAAGAAGAATTTTCAAGCAGAGGGTCACAGGCTCAAATCTGAATTTTCATAACAAAATTAACATACAACTTTCAAAACTTTCAAGGCCAACGGGAAAATATATGAAGAAACATGTGCCTTGGTAAAATCAATACTTGCCATTTCTCGTCAAACAAAGAAGATATCTCCTTCCATGCCCCATCTTCCAAGAGCAAATAGTTACCTTCTACAATAACAACCTTGTGCCTACACAAAGGAAGAAAACAAAGGAATCTGTCTACAAAACCAAAATAAGTTGACAATGTAGCAAGAAGCAACAATTTGGAAAATCAATTACCCTGATTTGTAAAAAGACAAAGATAACTGGAGATAAGCAAAAAAATAAGAATACAAGTGTTACAGAAAAAATTCACAAGATATTATAGCCTATTGACATTAATTTTACAGAAGTTTTAAAACAAAATGAACAACAAAAACAATGAGTGCCTGGGGCTTAAAAGCTAGAGTTGTTACATGTATATAACTACCATAAAGTTCAATTATAGTTAGTACATTTACTCAACAGAAAATTCTTGAACATGTAGATTTTCAATGGGATCACCTGGATTTCAGCTTACCTCTTGAGGCAGCTTATTAGTACTGCTATAGATTGGCCTCAAAAAGTTTAAAAGACACTGGATTACATGACAAATTCAAATATAGACACAAGCATATTATAATGGTGGAGAATTTGGATTTCATTGCCCCTAGCTTCCTCATGATGACAATGTCTCTGTTTTTATATTTTGAATCATATTTCATCATTTACTTTTGTTCAATAGATATCATAATTTGTGTCAAATTTATAAAATGCTGATGAGTGGACCACATCTTAAATGTTAAGATACTCACTGAAGGTTCACAAAGATATCATCTTCAACTGGGTCCCCAACACCATGGTCAAATGATGGTACATAAACTGATCCCTGAGAAATTTGTTTCACCAAAATGCAACAGAACAAAGCAGATAAGAATTCCATCATGTCAATGCACAGATGCTTACTGTTCTTTCTGTGCATCCCAGCTTTCACACAGAATTTGCCCATAAATATAATCCATGTACTTTGAGAGAGAAAAAGTCAAGGCAATAAACCAATTCTAAAGTTTCCACTTTTCCAAGACATGCTGAATAATAATAAAAACAACAACAAGAACATTAAATCTTAAAATTTAATAAACCTTACATGAATTCTCAGATTCTTGAGACATGTAAGTAGTCGCAATGGATTGAATGTCCAGGGAGCTGATATACAAATTTGAAAGACAAAACGGGTCTTTTATGAATACAATGCCTGAAATTGATGAGTAATAAAAAGGGGTACCTTACCTCCCCTTCTGGCATGTGCTTCCTTGGGATTCTATTATCAAAAGCATCACTTGGAATGTCAGAATTATAATTCCACATGCTATCGACAATAAAATAAGGATTTTGGTTCATGAGTATTTATACAGTGTTCTCAATGTAGTTAACTAAATAGAATTTTTATTTTTATTTTTTGTACAGCTGACATAATGTATGTTCTAATCTCCCAATGATCTGACTGTAGCCTCATTTCAATCTCCAAGGAAAGATCAATACAAAAAATATCATGAGATGTTCATACCCCAATCATTTGAATACATGGAAAATCACAGCAGATCACACATTTACTGTACTTTCTAGTACATTGGATTGATGGATTGCTCTAACTTATCACTCTAGATCAACACTAAGAATAATGAAAAGAAATAAACTTGGTATAAAATTTCATGCGGATAACAAAAAATGGTGAGCAACTGAAGGACACTAACCTCCATTGCATCTAGTTCAGAACGATAAAGATGAAAACCATCCATGGGAACCACAACAGCAACATCTGGAGGTTGAACCTGAGAGTCAAAGGAAGAAGCTTTCTCTGGCCAAAGTTTGTTTATACGTCTGGCTACTTCATGTGCTAGAGTGCTTTTACCAGCACCAGGAGGACCAGCCAGCCCAACTAAAAGCCTGTGCAGTATCATAGAAATCATGATTAACATGAACATAAATGGAATAGCACACAAAAGGCCGGTAGAATTTTTGGACATTTGATGATATCTTCTGCTTCACCAACCTCCCAAAAATAGATGAGGGAGATCTAACTACTTTACTAGTCCAAGTTCTTCATGTAATAATTGGCCTAGTATAGGATCCATACATTTAATTGAAGATAACTTCAGATGTTTTTCAGATTAAAAATCTAGTCGAAATGGCAAGTAAAAGATCATCAAAATAGTAGTTTGCCCCACCAAACTGAAGCTTTCATAACAACAGGATTTTGTTGGTCACTATATTATAAAGAAAAATGAGAAAATTTCCTGTCATGATAACTAGATAAAGGTTAAGTAATAAATCATACTTTAACTATGACAATCTCATAACACTTCAGGATCATACAGTGGATAACAGTTCCACAAACAATAACTTACTTGTGATTAGGATTTGATGACACGGACACTGAAGGCAGAAGACGTGTAACCAATGTATCATATAACTCATCAACACGGCTGCAAAGTGCAAACAATAGATGTAACTATATCAACTCAGTTCAGACTACCTATTCATATTCTACCACAAAAAACTTTGTATAGACAAATTTCAGTGCTATTTTTATCTTTGCTACTGCTTTTACAGGTTCACCTAATTCTTTTTTTCCCCGAGGAATCAACAGCTCCATAAGTTTCGACGATAGCAGCTAAACATGCTTTTGAATAACTATGGTTCTTTGTGGAGAATAAAAAAAAAAAGACACAAATTCAGTGTCTATATCATTATCACGTAAGAAAAGTGGCATTCTATATATAGTTCTTATTACATTTCCCTTAAAATGATTAGCAAACTTGGGTATGAATAATAGGTGCGCTGAACCATACTCCACAAACAAACTTGACATTTATATCATATCTTCATTTTGTATTTGCAAGTGAAGGAAAGAAAAAAAAAGTATATACGAAGATTCAAAAACACTTGAAAGTTATAACACGAAAGACAGTATACCTTCCCTCTACAACGTGAACTTGTTCCTTTTCAGCAGATAAAACCTGGCAGATCGAAAAACGGTATAGCACACAGAATTAACAAGGCATGCAGCGCCAACACTAATGAAAACTTGTGTGCCTTTGAAATTTCAAACATGCAAATGACATGAAAATTCGATTTGACAAATCATCAATTCACATTTGCAAATCGCCTTTGCATTGTATTTGAGGTTTTTTCTATTATACAATTGAATCATCGTTTCAAACAAGAAAAATCTGAATCATGAACCTTAAAGAGAGCACTCTTCCTGGTTCGAGCAAGTGACAGCTGCACGAACTTGCTAGGCCGCGCGATGGACAGTGAACACAGTTTCCGATCGCGAGCCTCATCTATTCTCAGCAACAAAGACTCTGTGAGAAGCGAATTAAGAAGCGAAATTGAAGTTATGCGCAATTACACCAAAACGAAGAGGGAATGTTGATACGAAAAGAAATTCCATTGGCAAATTGTTCAGAATCATTATAAGGATTAGAAAGAAGCAGACCTGGCGAAGCACGTGCTTGATTCCAGTATCCTCTTGCCGTCGTGGAAGAGAAGGTTGCTTCCATTTACTCGATTACAAACGTCTTCTAAGTTCAACCATGGCAACAACACTGCTTCACGCTTCTCACAAAGAAACTTTCACTCTTGAATTGTTAATATTTAAATAAATTTATTTTGAAGCAATTATCAACAAGTCGTTGTAGTATAGTGGTAAGTATTTCCGCCTGTCACGCGGGTGACCCGGGTTCGATCCCCGGCAACGGCGATTTTTTTACTTTTTAATACTACAAAATTTGAATGTGCTTAGTTGCGCGTTCGATGCAAGATTAATACAGTATTTCTGGTCTTAATGAAATAGACGGTTCGATACTCAGCACCGGGAATTATAATTTTGCATTAGTCATCAACTTTAATAAGTAAATATTATATTAACCGAAATAAGTTTTTACAATATGAAATTATTTAAATTTTTTATATATTGGTTTTTACTTGTTCCTTCAAAATAAATAATTCATTTTAATCTGAAAACAAATTTAAAATTATTTTGAATATAAGAAAAACTTATATAAAAAATTACAATTTTATGAAAACATATAACATCATGAATTAAAGTTAAAAAAAAAAAATAATAATAATAATACGGATAAAAAGTTATTTAAACTTTTGGGTCTCCGTCAGCTAATTTAAGAAGGTATATAAAAAAATTTAAATTTGACCATCATTAGGTACTTCACGAGTCACGGCTGTTTCCAAATGGCACATTATCCGCATGTTTGTTTAACTGTTTAAGCGTTTCTGATCCACATATGAAGCATTATATTTGTCAAAACAAACTCAAAAGCAACTATTTTACTTCTGTGATGTCCGTCAAAGCTGCTGAGGATGGGAATTCAAGCATGCTATGTAGCCTGAAAAAATAATGTATTTTATCTGCATATTGAATTCCAGTCTCATTGACTATAGGAAGGAGGCCATTTAAAATATACACGACCGATTAACGCGGCCATATTGACACTACTTGTAGGCCTGATCAATAGCTTCAGGGTAAAAGTATATAAAATTTGGTTAAAAAATGTGGTAGCAAACTTGAACATTTTACAAAGATAGAGTTCTCACCTTCTATGTTCATGGGAGCCAATTCAAGAACCTAACTTGAACATTTATGACTTGTTTAGTGCCTAGTGGAGTTCTAAATACAAGACATTGCGTGCAAATACATAAAGCCAGTCTCAAGGGAGTATATTAATACAAATATAAAATGATCAATTATCTCCCCTAATCTATAACAGCTGCAGTTGACATCAGGAGAGAAAGACACAAGATCTAGGTAAGACCCATTATAGTTGTCCATTTCCTGTCCTTCACACTGCATGGACTACAAATCCACTCAATCCACAACAATGTTACAAAGACGTCTCTTCTTTCTCCTTTGCTTCTTCTCATCCTCAGGCGACTACACATTGAAACAAAATTGTGTAAATTATGTGCTACAAAAAGAAAAAAATTGTAAGCTGAGGTTCAAGTCCAAATAAAATCCTCTTATGCAATAGTACAACGCATAGCACAAGTTAAGGAATCTATGCAAGTTTTGAATCCCCTTTCCATTTATATGGGGGATAAACGAGGCTTTGTTACGAATAAGGGGTATTTTTATCTTTAATTATCATTTGGAGATACTTTTCAAATTAATTACTAAAAAAGGATAAGTCGTAACATCTTTTACAATTTTCTGTCACCATTTTTATTTTTTTTATTTTTTAAACTAAAGTCGTAGAAAGTAAAAAATTTACTACTTAAGTGTAATTTTTTAAAATTTACAACTTCAAAGTCGTAAAATTTTTATTTTTTATTTTTTACTGTTTAAAGTTAGTCATAAATATAAATATGCTTCAAAATCATGTGGAAGTCGTAAACATATTTACAACTTCCAACAGTAACAATAATAAAAAAATACTTTTCAAAAGAAAACTGACCCAAAAAAAAAAGGTACTGTGCAGGATTTGGAAGTCATACATATATTTACAATTTCGAAGTTGTGAGTATATTTATGATTTGTTTTAAACGATAAAAAATAAAAAATAAAAATTTTACGACTTTGAAGTCGTAAATTAAAAAAAATTACATTGAAATCGTAAAATTTTTTACTTCAGTTTAAAAAATTAAAAAGAAATAAAAAATGGTGACAGGAAGTCGTAAAAGATGTTGCGACTTACCCCTTTTTAATAATTAATTTAAAAAGTACCCCAAATGATAATTAAAAAAAAAAATAACCCTGATGCGTAACAAAGCCAATAAACGACACAGCGATTCACTCTACAGAACATGATCTTATCGTAACATTGTTGCACAAAATTAAAATTCGGATGAAATTATTTATTAAGATGCCAGATAGTCACTTGCCACAGTGCGGCATGGTGTGGAGATAGCTACCTAGCTCCTACTAACATGCTTTCAACTTTTCATTTCTTAAGCAGAACAAAATCGCCCCAAATTATTCTAAAACATAATCAACTATTTCTTTTAGCTTACCTCGCTATTAACTAAATGAGGAACCCGAACCCTCTTGGAGCCATTAGGTAAACGCTTACAAGGTGAAGGGTTTTCCATATCAGTAAAAGCATTGCAAACCTGCAAACAAGGTGAAGGGTTTTCCATATCAGTAAAAGCATTACAAGGTGAAGGGTTTTCCATATCAGTAAACGCTTACAAGGTGAAGGGTTTTCCAAATTATTCTAAAACATGTTTTATTCATTAACTGCTGTAATTTTTTCTGAGTATTTGATAAGCCATTCTAGTAGCTTATAAGCTACTTTGACAAGTGACAACTGAACTGATTTGTTACCTGACTTTGGATGGCCCCAATTAACATGTCCTGACAACCAGATGCATGCACATTTTCTAAACTGGGGCACTGAAGCAACAGTCTCTCTGTACAAAAAAAGGGGAAAACGATCAATCATTATGGAAATCCTTAATGATTGCATCAAATTTTTGGCTGATAATGACAATAGAACATGGGCATAAAATGACTACCTGGATGCAAATTTCTACAAGAATTTAGATTTAGATCATTGAGTTGTGGGCAGTTTAAATACAAGGCCTGCATGTTAATTCAAAAAAGAGATTCCAAATATTAGAAGCATGAGAAAAAACATGCTCAGTAAACTTGTTTAGTCAAATAAAACTTACATCCAAGCCTGAGCATCCCCACAAACTAAGTTTCTTTAAACAGCTATGTTTGATTATTAACTTTTGGTTTGTAAGGTGTAGATTAGTACTATCAACAGTTGGGTGGTGGGAATTAGGTTCACATATGGTCATGCCACAGTCCATAAGTTCAAGATGTGGCAATTGAGCCGTAGCAAATTGAATGCCACCTGAAATGTAAGACACGTGATTAGAAGGTAGAAATTAAACTAAATGAAAGTTGGTGAACCAATTGAATAAATAAAACAGTGATTACTTGAAGTCACGTTGGGGCAAAGGGCGAGAAGGAGTCTTGTCAATGTTTCAGAGAACACATTGCAAATCATGCTAACGCCACTGTCACTGACACTGGATCTGCGATATTAGATAAACCATTAAGCATACTTAATGAAACAGGTAACACATTCACACACTCAATCTAGATTTTCTCCAATCAACAATCTCACCGGCCCCTCACCAACCAAATTTCAGTTGTTCATTGCAGGATCAATTTATTTGCATCTAATGGTTCACAGCTATTGACCAATTTATTTTGCAATTGGTCAATTAACCACAAGGTTGATCATTGTTTTAAAAGCTTTATCGATGTTTTTAGAAATTAATCAATTGACATGAAAATTTGTCAATGTTATTGGAGATTGACCAAGAGTAGCAATAACAACAAAGTCTTATCCTACTAGGGGAGGCAGGTGATGACCAATTGATCAATTTCCAAAAATACATTGACCAAATTATTGTTAGAAATCAACAATCACACACAAATTGAAAAACAGAAAAGAGAATAGGAAAGAGAGATATGACACAGTATTTTACCCTAATTCACCCAATATAGGCTACGTCCAGCTTGTCTGTACCATAATCACTTTACCGCCACTCGTTACAAGTCACACGATTTACAAGGGAAATATAAATAGGATTAAAAGAAGGGTTGTCATCTGACTGCGAAAGATGAGCCATATCCAACATTCTTCCACTTGGCGAATGCTTCGCAAGTTTCTTCATTCCCAAAGCAACTGTGCACCATTCAAACTTCTATGAACTTATTGCCTTGGTCAGAAAATCAGCACTGTTGACCTTTGTGTCAACCTTCTCCAACAATACAACCTTGTCTTCAATCTTCTCTCTGATGAAGTGGTACTGTATGCCAATATGCTTGGTCCTTGCATGAAATCCTGGGTTCTTAGCCAAGAAAATGGCGCTCTGGCTGTCACACCCAACGGTCACCTCTCCTTGTACAAAGCCA
>PYAF01006099.1:29598-59684 GCA_007407185.1 Glycine tomentella
AAACTGTTTCCAACAAGTAACATGTCGTCAACATACAGAGTTAGAATAACAAATTCACCTTCTAATCTTTTCACATAGACACAATGATCAGCATCACAGCGGTCAAAGCCAAGCTTCACCACATAAGTATCAAACTTTAGGTACCACATCCTGGGGGACTGCTTCAGGCCATACAGAGATTTATTCAGCCTGCAGACTAACTCCTCTTTGCCTTTTGCAACAAAACCTTCTGGTTGCTTCATGTAAATAACTTCCTCCAAATCACCATGAAGGAACGCAGTCTTCACGTCCAATTGCTCCACCTCTAGGTCATATGCAGCTGCAACAGAAAGAACAAGACTTATGGAATTAAACTTTGCAACAGGTGAGAACACCTCTCCATAATCAACCCCTTCTGTCTGTGAATACCCTTTTGCAACCAACCGAACCTTGTAACGCTCAATTTCCCCATTGGCACCAACCTTCTTCTTAAACACCCACTTGCAACCAATTGCTTTTCGGTCTGTAGGTAGATTCACCAAACTCCAAGTTTGATTTTTCATCAGAGACTTCATCTCTTCTTTCATAGCTTCCTCCCACTGTTTGGCATCCTCCAAGCTCCTAGCTTGTTTTACAATACTTGGATCATCACCTGTAATACTTAGGGCACAATTATTATCAGTAACACAAAGAATATAATCTTCAGATGTATACCTCTCAGATGGTCTTCTTTCCCTTGTGGATCTCCTCAGCACTGGTACTTCAACTTCACCCTCAGTTTCAGTTTCAGAATCTTCATCTTCAACTATATTATGTTCACTAGCTTTAGAATTTGAACTTTCCACTCCAACCTGTGAGTTTACAGCACCCACATCTAGCTCCACAATCTGTGGCTTTTCAGGAGCTTTCAGAAAAATCTCATTCAGCTTAGATTCCCTGAACACAACATCTTTGCTGTAAGTTATACTTCGAGTATCAAATTCCACAACTTGTACCCTTTGACGCCATCCTTGTACCCAATAAAGATACACTTTTCTGATTTACTGTCAAGCTTGCTTCTTTTCTCCTTAGGTACATGTACATAAGCCTCACAGCCAAGCACTCTAACATGAGATACATTTGGCTTCTTCCCAAACAATGCTTCATATGGAGTCTTTTCTTTCAAGGCCGAGGTAAGAGATCTATTCTTCAAATAACAAGCAGTAGCCACTGCTTCCGCCCAAAACTTAGTTGCCAAGCCTGAACCGCTCAACATACTTCGTGCTTTCTCCATGAAAGATCGATTCAACCTCTCTGCCACCCCATTCTGTTGAGGTGAGTAGGACGTAGTCTTCTGTCTTGCAATCCCATTGCTCGCACAAAACTGATCAAACTTTATTGAATAGAACTCTCCTCCATTGTCAATCCTCAACACTTTTATTTTTCGGTCAAACTGATTTTCCACTAAAGCCTTGAACTCGCAGAATTTATCGAACACTTCATCCTTGCTGCGCAAAAAATATAACCACACATCTGAAAAAATCATCAATAAAAGAAACATAATACCTTGACTTTCCATGTGATGCAACAGGTGTAGGGCCAAACACATCGCTGTGTATTAGGTCTAGAATCTCCTTAGCTCTTCCTCCTATGAAATTAAAAGATACCCGATTTTGCTTCCCTTGCAAGCAATGCTCGCAAAATCCAAACCCCATAGAACAGCTCGGAATTCCATCCACTAATTTCTTTGATGTCAGAGTCTCCAAACCGTTTCCTCCAATATGCCCCATCCTCCTATGCCATAACATAGCAGTGTCCTCCTCTGCCTGTTCAGTTATGTAGTTTTCACCACTGAACACTGTACTACCCAATAGTTTCCACAGTTTACCATGACGCTCTCCTCTTGCAATCACCAAAGCTCCCCAAGTCAGCTTGCAAAAATATTTATCACTGCTAAAATGAATATCTGCATCTGCCATACTTCCCACGGAGATCAGATTTCTGGTAAGCCCCGGAATATGCATCACGTCCGGCAGATTCTTGACTGTTCCATCATTCATCTTCAGCTTTACCTTCCCACGCCCCACAATTGCATGAGTCGTATCATCTCTCATTTTCACTGTACCGCCAGTATATGATTCATAGGTGCAGAACCACTCCCTATGAGGTGTCATATGGAACGATGCTCCAGTGTCAATAATCTAGTCTTTGCAATCACTAGAACTGTCAAACACCATGTACAGATCCCCTACGCTATCTCCATCATCCTTCTTTGTACCAGAACCAGAAGATGGTGGATCATCTCGCTTCTCAGGAGGGCCTACGCTTTTGTTTTTGCAATGCCTTTTCAGATGTCCAACCTGTTTGCACCTCCAACACCTTACTTCAAATTTATCACGAGACTTTGACCGTCCCCTCGATCTTCCTCTTTGACCAGACTTTGGTCTGTCACCACTCCTCCCTCTAACGACTAGAGCCTCATTACTGGTACCTTCAGAACCTACCCTTCTCATGTCCTCCGACAATAAGGCAGCAACTACCGTCTCAAACAACAGTTTATTGACGCCAGTACCAATTGAAATAATGATGTGCTCCCAAGAGTTTGGCAGTGAACACAACAAGGTGCAAGCTTTGTCTTCCTCATCCAGATTTATATCTATAGACGAAAGTTGCGCACAAACAGTGTTAAATGAATTTAAATGAGCAGAGAAAGAATCACCTTCGCTCATTCGCAAATTATACAGCTTCCTTCGCAGGAACAATTTGTTGATGAGTGACTTGCTTTGATAGAGACTTCCCAGCTTTGTCCAGAGATCCTTTGTGGTCTTCTCAGAAATTACGTTCACGAGAACGTTATCTGCTAGGCACAACCAGATCAAGCTTCACGCCTTTCGATCATCTCGGATCCATACCTTCAACTCCTTCGACTCGCTTGCCTCTGATTTTCCGTCTCCGACAGATTTTGTTGGTACCGATAGCTTGTCATCTTCTATCACGTACCACACCTCCCTGTCAATGAGCAAAGCCTCCACCTTCAATTTTCATAACTCGAACCCCTTTCCATCAAACTTTTCATCCTTTCCAGATCAATTTCACAGTTTTCTCTATCCCAAGAAAAAACCCCAAATCGCAAAACCCTAATCTGTCACAGGCACCCCTGGTCGCAGAACCAAGGCTCTTGATACCAATTGTTGGAAATCAACAATCACACACAAATCAAAAAACAGAAAAGAGAATAGGAAAAAGAAATATGACACAGTATTTTACCCTGATTCACCCAATGTAGGCTACGTCCAACTTGTCTGTACTATAATCAATTATGTATTAACATTGATCAACCTTTATTAACAATAACCAATTTAACTAATTGACCAATGGTTGCAGACTTTTAGATACAATGAACCTCTGTGATTTGACTAAAGACGGAGTTGGTCGGAGAGGACCCATTTTGGCCACTCACTCTCAAACTATTAGTTACTATTTCCAGTTTCCCACTTCTTTATAACGTGTACTGTATCAAGTTGCTACAGAACTTTAATTGTTTCCATTTTCCGAGGCATATTTATTTTCAGAACTCCTATAGAATATCGAAGAAAACTAAAATGGAAACAGGCATACCCACTGAGATCAAGCAATTCCAGATTTAGATAGCTTGAGGCAATTGCAGCTACAGATGCATCGGTAACTTCGGATCCAAGAACAAGTGAAAGCATTCGCAGCCCGCTAATAGAGGAACCAACAAAATTTCGTCAATCTTATCATTAAGGCGGATGTTGCAGCAGTAAAAAAATCAAATACTACCTATGATGCATAGATACTATACTATTATCTGATATGGCAATTAGAGTTAGATACTTGCAAAAATATATAAGATATAGTACATGGATAATGCGTATTTACAATAAAAATTCATAAAACATATAATTGTAATTTTAAAAACCAAATCAACATCACCTTTAATCCAAATTAATTGAGATCAGTGGTAAATAAACCTAATGATAAATACAAGGAGGTAAAAAAAAAGATAAAAAAAAAAAGAAAATAAGATAAAAGAAAAGAAAGGGAGAAGAAGGAGAAGGAAGATGAAAAGGAAAATGATTAAAAAGGGACCATCTAGAACATAAAGATAACAAGTCTAATCCTCCACCAAATTTATAATTTTTCTCCATTTCGTTCTAAAACACACCATTCGCTAATCTATATCCCACTCCATTAAATCTTGTGTCGAACTCTTGATAACAAACTTTTGATCTTACAAGATCATCCAGGAGTCTAATTCTAAAATCCAAATAAAAAGTATAGATCATTGTGATTATAAATCACTTCCTATTTGTAGTATTAACTCCAACCTTTCTTGAGATCATTTATAAGGAGAAGAGTTTCCATTTTGGATTCATCAAGGGACAATAATTCTACATTTCTATATTATACATGTTTTTATTAGAATTTCATAATTTTTTGTTTTTAAGCTTGAATCCTTTACTGGTATTGATGAAGTATTCAAAAGTATTAGATACTGATACAGATACATGAAACAAATGACAATATTGGTGCTTCATGAAATATAACAAAAAAACAAATGAGGAAGACGATTTCTCATGTAAATGAAAATACTATCGGGTGCTTAAAGAACTTGTTAGGAAACAAACATAAAGTATTTAATAAAAAATATTTATTATATTTATAATGCAAGAATTATGTCAACAACTACATTTGAAATAAATCTGTGCTCACTCTCTGCATATAAAGGGGTCTAGTACAAACTTGAGGTGAGATTAATATTGACTGGCATTTATGGATTATAGTAAAGATTTAGACAAACCTTAACTGAGCAGCAGTAAGAGCAAGCACAGCAGCATGAGAAAGCCGCATTGAAGATATATGCATGTTTTGCAACCTCGGGCAACTTCTTCCCAAACCTTCAACCATGGTTGTAAAATCAGTACTGTCACTTTCTCGGTGAGCAAACTCTAATGAAATCTCTCTCAACTGAGGACAATTAAAGACCTACCATTTCAGAGTATCTGTTAGTAACTAGATTTCACTCTGAAAGTAAGATCAAAGGGATATATCAAATTAAGAAATTGATCACATCACACAAGATTAAAAGAAGAAAGAAAAGTTAATCACCATCTTAGAAAGAGAGTACAGATCGGACAACCAAAGGGTAGAAAGACTAGAAGAACTAAGAACAAAACCTCCAAGGTTAGAACAACCTTCCATCTTGAGGCTTTTGAGGCTCTTCTTATCCGCAACAAATCTAGCTAACTCAACCCTGCATTGTTAATGTTGCAGAATAGGCAAAATTAATCAGCAAAAAGTGGCATCCCCTGGTTAAGCATGCATCCTCTGGTTAATGTTGTGGCCAAAGTTATGAATTCTGAGAAAAATGAAATTTACAACCTTTTCAACAATAAAAAAATTATTTTAACTTTTTAAGCATGAGGCTCATAAAATATATCTATATTTCCACTTCAAAGTTAATTTTATTTTACCATCTGATCAAAATTAAATCTTCTAACTTATTTACAAATTATCAAGAACATGTTAACCTCAATTTTTTTATATTATTTCTTTCAATGTCATTTTTCTCGATCAACCAAAATCTATAATGAAAGAACCTTAACGTGACTTGCAAACAAAAACTTTCACAATCAATCCACTAATACCAAATTGGCAAGTATTAATTAAATCATCATCTTCAATAGATGTCAAAAAATCTGACATTCCAAACCCTAATTAGAAACAATTTTATAAAGTAGAACAAAGATACAAATACAAAAAGTTGTACGAATTCAAGCTATATATAATTTGGTGCCACTGAATCAAACCACAATCACTTGTTCAATTTTTTCCCTACACAAATTGCAAACTCGAGGGCTCAACAACTAGAAAAACCACTTTCCAATTAAAAACGAAAATAAATAAACAAAGGGCAAGAACATGACTAATACCCGCTGATCCGATTAACTGCAGTATCAGAGACCGAGATCTCCAAGAATGCCAAATTCGGGCATGAGAATGCAATACAAGCCAGCATCGTGGAATCCACGTCACTGCAACAACAAACACGGCTTAAAGTTACAATCTCAATTTTAATACAAAATTATTGTCCTTAAGTCCATTCTAAGCACAATATTCTTTCCATTAGTTCATTGTTCAAATTATAGCATCGTGTGCTTCGGATTTGTCCTTTTCCTCATCCATTAATCAAATCACATCTTACCAATTGCAAAGATCTTGCATAGAGGTGCAGGTTTAAGGGTTTACATGTTCCATCTCTCTTTTTTTTTAATTTAAGTTAAAGAAGAAAAAAATTGACCCCAGACCTTTCCATTCTAAGAGAGAGTTTCACAATCGCCGGGCACTTCTGCAAAATCGACGACACAAAACCCACCTGAGTCCACGCCGGAACCCTAATCTTTAACTCCTCCGCTGCCCTCCACAAACTCCTCGTCATCTCCCTCCAACCTCTGCTCACCTTCGCCGCCGACAACAGCCCCGCCGGCGGCAGCCTCCTCAAAACTTCCCATAAGAGATTCCCCGGCAAACCAGAGGAATCCAGATCATCCTCTTCGGGCCACGCGTCAACAGGCTCCGACGGATCGAATCTGCCGGTCTCGTCCTCATCGAAGGAGAGAGCGCGTCGGCGGTGGGACAGCGGGCGGCGGGAGGCGGAAACGGCGGAGAAAGAGGAGTGGGAAGGGGTGGCGGAAGGAGAGGTGGGAGTAGGGGTGGTCTTGCCGGAGCAGTCATGGCCCTTCTTAGGGAGGCCGCAGCGGCCACAGTTGTAGTTGCCGCGTTTCTTGCCGCCGCGCTTTGCGTCGGAAGAGACGGTGGGAACCATGAGGGGTTCCGGGTGAAAATGTTGCATAGTGTTGTGAATTGTGAAGTGTTGGAGTTTGGTTTGGTGAGTGAAGACGGCAAAGGAAGCATCGGAAAAAGTAAAATAAAGACTTGCGCGGGAGAGTTCGCGCCTTTTTTATTTTGTTTCCCTCTTCCATGGTTTACTAACTTTTAACCATTTTCAGACATTTTTAAATTGAAAAATGGTTTGATTCATTTTAATTATTTTTGCCGCCGTGGGGGTGGTAGTAAGTGTTCAGTTTTTTAAAAAAAAATATAAATTTAAAACCAAAATCTGTTGGATTAAAATAAAATAGAGTTTAGTTGCTTTTTAATTGCTTATAAAATCATAGTTGTGAAATTTAATCCGGACATTAATTTGGTCTAATTGATGGGTTAGTGATCCAATTGATGGATTATTAATTTACCTGATTTGATCCGGTATATATTAAAAATCTAAAATTATACGTATTTATTATATATAAATATATAACTAACATTATTTGATTAAGAAAAATTCATTCATATTCCAAAATTCAAAATAATAATTGATAATAATCTAAAATCTAAAATTTTAATTTTAAATAAAAATTAAAACTCAATCGCGTAGGACGATCCAACCGAGATTCGATAATCTATCTGATCGGGTTTAGTCAGATCACATGTCAATTGCATGACGAGTCGTACGGTGAAATCGGTCTGATTAAGTCCTCAAATGTAAAGTCAGGATTCAATCACGTTATTAAAAACACTTTTCTCGTAATTTAAAAAAAAAAATTCATTCTTGTTGATGCTGTTCAATCTGGTTGCTTAAGTTGCCGTTTGGGTGTTGATGAAGATAGTATTTTGATATTTTGAATGAAAATGGTATTGACTTCACGTTATTATATTTTGCATGCAACAGCTTTCTAAAGATTGAAAATAATAAAAAAGTAAAATCTCAAAACAGAAGCTGCAATTAGTTTTTAGAAATTTCAAAATAAAACTAAAAGTCATCCTATTTTTTTTTATTCACCATTGGATTTTTTTCAAAATTTAACTGTAGTTTAATTCGATTCAATTTAAGGCTCTTTAGATTAAATAGCTTTTCAATTTAAATTTAACTTTTATTTAAAAATACTAAAATAAATAGCAAGATATAAAATAAATATAACAAAAAATAATTAAAATTATAATATCTCATTTGTAAATCATTATAATTAAGAGTAAATGGTTCTTTGAATATAAATTTGATCTAGTGCATTTTAAGAAAAAATTATTTAGTTAAAAATTATAAAATGGTATAGAAGCTGTAAAAATTATATCAATTTTAATAAAACAGGGACATTTGTAGGGGATAAAAAAAAAGATACGATTAAAGGTTTAGTAGGACGATGAACTCTTCATAGTTCATAGTTCATAAGTTCAAAGTGACACCGAACATCAGATTTTGTGCAATTATTCTCTATGGTTAAGCACGATTATTCCCACCGTCATGTAGGGGTGTTGCTTAATTTAGATTGATTTTGGTCAAATTTATGATTCAATTTAATTAAATTTGATTAGTTTAATTTTTTTTATAAATAAATAAATAAAACTCAATTCACAAATCAACGGATTATCCATTTAAATTTGAACTTCTTTTTTCTTATAACTACTATTTTATACCATGGTTCATCAAAATATCCAATACAATTAACATAATAGGGTAAATAGTCATTTTTTAATATGTTAACTTTCGTTAGTTACCGTCAATGAAAGAGTCTACTTTGCACATAAAGACAAAAATGTCACAAAAATAATTGTCAATATGATTGCATAATAGATTGGATCAAAATGTTAGTAAATTTTCATTTGACTAAAATGTTAATAAGTTTCCATTAGACAAATTTGTCAGATCCCAAATTTCGTTTCATTTAAAGGTAAAATACAATTTAGGATAAATAATCATTTTTATCCTTAAACGTGTAAAACGTTGACAAATTCGTTATGAGAGATGAAAATTCAAATTTTAATATATTCATTTACACATATTGCAAATTTTAATATATCATTAGCACATTGTTGAAACATAATAGTATCATAGAATATTCATGAATTTTTTCCCTCTCTTTACATATCATTTTACTGGGTTCTTTTTTACTTAGTAAAAGTTGTCATAAATTTAGTGTTTTTACCAAAAACACATCCTTTACTCAGTTCGAATTACCAAACTCTTCAATATCATTCAGAATTCCTGCAAAAGTTGAAGCAACATTTAAGGTTGTTAGGCTCACATTGATTTTTGATGTGTGATTTCAAACAAGCATGTGATTTGTTGTATTTTATTCTTTATCTCTATGTTGGAATTATTATCAACATTTATATAGTTTTGTGTCCCTTTTGTTTAGTGAGCTTTAAAAATCCTTATGTGTTAGACCTAGTTTTGTTTGAGAGAGAAATTGACACTTGACAACATCATACATGCGCTTTTGAGCTGGTAAGACCATTTTTTAAAAGAAAATTAATTACATATTAAAACAAAATCAAGTGTGATGGTGTTGAATTACATGTTAGAACAAAATAAAGTATGTTGGTTATGAAGGAATTAAATTATATTTTATAGGTTAGAAAAAAAAATGAAGATTAAATTATATTTTATTCTTAAATAAAACTAAATTTGGAATTTGACAAATTAGTTCAATGAAAACTTTGTGCCATATTACAACCATATTTGCTTAAACAAATTAACAAAATATGATTCATTAATATTATAAATATTTACCGTTTTAATACTTGAAATCCTAATATTAATATTATTTAAAGTCAAACCAAACATTCTAAATTTTTTGATCGATTTTAATTAATTCAGTTCGATTTTTATCAGATTTATAGATTTAAATCATGACTCAACTCTTATATGAATAATTTTGATAAATTTAATTCAGTTTTAATCCAAATACATAAAATAAATGAGGATAAACTCAAACTATTTAGATCTGATTAGCGAATCATCCGTACTCGTAAGCATCCATAGGTCATGTGCATGTCCGGCATGTTTTAAATGTTGAACGAATCCTAGCTGTACAGATCGTGATGTGTTCTCACTTCTGAGTATATACTCACCTAACTGTAAGTTGAAGGATGATCTTAACTCAAATTTAATATTAAAAAATACCATCATGAAACACGCGAGGTGTGAACACTTAAATTTTATGAAGATGATTTTTTCAAGGATAATATCGCTACATATACTATCACGTTCCCCCGTGTAAGCAGATTGCAGAGTCTGAAGTTCACACGGCACTGCCCCACTTCCAATCTGTCCATAAATACGCATTTATAGAATCAATCGGCAAGCACCATATATTGTATTCTCTCCTTCTTCAGCTTAGCTCCAACACTTCCCACTTGAACAATCAACATAACATTAACATGGCTTCATCACTCGCAACCATACTCGTCGCCTTGCCTCAAACCCTGCAAGGCCGCCGCACCTTTCGATCAGATCCACCCAAACTATCCATATCTCAAAAAACTCTAACCCTAAAAACCAAAGCCACTGTTACATGTAAGGCCACCCTGTCCACCACCCTGGAGACTAGCAACCAGCAGCAGCAAGAAGAGCAAAAACAAAAGCCCGTGCGGGAGGTGTGGCGCAAGATCCACGGAGAGGACAACTGGGCCGGGCTTCTGGACCCGATGGACCCGGTTATGCGATGCGAGCTGACCCGCTACGGCGAGATGGCCCAGGCCTGCTACGACGCATTCGACTTCGACCCGTACTCCAAATACTGCGGCAGCTGCAGGTTCCCCTTGCCCGAATTCTTCGACTCCCTGGGCATGTCCAACGTGGGCTACACCATGACGCGGTACCTCTACGCGACCGCCAACGTCAACCTCCCGAACTTCTTCCGCAAGTCGCGCTGGCCCCACAAGATGTGGAGCAAGCACGCCAACTGGGCGGGCTTCATCGCCGTCTCCGACGACGAAACCAGCAAGCGCCTCGGCCGCAGAGACATCGTTATCTCGTGGCGAGGCACCGTCACCCACGTGGAGTGGGTGGCGGATTTGCTGAATTTCCTGAAACCGATCTCCCCTGACATTCCCTGTTCAGACAGCAACGTCAAGGTGGAGGCCGGTTTCTTGGATCTGTACACGGACAGGGAGCAAGGGTGCGGGTACTGTAAGTACTCGGCGAGGGAACAGGTTTTGGGAGAGGTGAAGCGGTTGATGGAGAAGTATAGGGAGGAGGAGGTTAGTGTTACGATAGCCGGACATAGCCTTGGGAGTGCGATGGCGATATTGAGTGCTTTTGATATTGTTGAAACGGGGGTGAATGTGGGGAAGGATGGGAGAAAAGCGCATGTTTCGGTGTTTTCGTTTTCGGGGCCAAGGGTGGGGAATGTTAGGTTTAAGGAGAGGTTGGAGGGGGAGCTTGGGATTAAGGTGCTGAGGGTGCATAATGCTCATGACATGGTGCCGCAGTCGCCAGGGTTTATTTTCAACGAGGATTCGCCGCAGTTGTTGCTCAAGCTGGTGGAGGGGTGGTTTCCGTGGTGTTACTTGCACGTTGGAGAGGAGTTGCAGTTGGACCATAAGAAATCGCCGTTTCTCAACCCTGACGGGGATGCTTCCTGCGCCCATAACTTGGAGGCTCACTTGCACTTGCTAGATGGGTGAGTTATAGTAGTTACTATTCATTATTCGTTATTCTATTCAACACTCACACACTCGGTCACACATCTTTCATTTCCTCTCATAACACGTTAATCTCACACACCCATTTTCTCTTTAATTGGTCTACAAAATTACTTGGAGCTAAGAAGTTTTATTACTAAATCAGACCAAGAAGGTTAATTAAATTAAATTATGACTAGGAAATGAAAGACATCAAGTCATCAACTCCACTCCATTCCGGATCTGTATGAAAATAGATCCTCTCCAGTACTATTTCCCCTGCTGAACTCACCATTCTCTATTCTCTATTTCTCTCCATAACTTTTTTTGATCTTTAACTCTATACTTTCTTTCTATTTTTTACCTGCTGCAGAGCTAGGAATCGGAAAGAATCCAATTTGAGTTAAATTGGGATGGAGACATGAAAAATAAAAAACAAAAGAAAATACGTAAAATAATAACAGTAAATATAGTAAGTAATACAGTAAAAAAATATAAATAAAATAAATACAAAATGAAAGAAAAAGTACTTGAATAATTATAATCTTTCAAATAATTCAGCTTAAAAAGTATTTGCTGCATCATCATCATTGTTTTTCTTTTGTTCTGATGCCAACATTAATTATTATTAAGATAAATATGCTAACAGATGTAAATATTGGAGTTGTTGGTTTATCTATATAAAGAAAAGTCCAGCGTTTTTGAGGGGACCAGCAGGCCCATGTCCTTGTTTTCTTGTGTACAGTACCAAAGGAAGGCCGTGCCACTTCATTACTTGAGAAGAGGAAAGAAATTAAAATAAAAGGAAATTATTATAAAGATACATATAGTATTATGTGGATTCCAAAGTTCCAACCCACTCTGATTGGATGGGCGATTATATATTTTTTGTGTGTGTGCGTGTGTGATGGTTCTCGAGAGTCAGGTTTTCCAATAATTATTATTCTTTGGAAATATTATAAATCTATTTGCTACGTATATAAAAGAATTTTGGAAATATTATATTAGGGACTCTAACATTGTATACTACTAGGTACTCGAAATATTAGTATATGGATGACTAAAACATTTCTATCTTTATGAAAATTTTGAATTTCCTTTCTTTACATGAAAATGTTTTATCGAGAAATGTAATAAGGATTTAATATGACCAACTTAATATATAATTTTGGAAAATTTAAAAATTTATCTACTAAATATCTTCCAAGAGTAATGTTACTTCCACATAATTTTTTAATATAATATATTTCAAAAAGTATGAAATAAAATAAGTGAGATGATAAAAAGACAGAAAATAAAAGAAACAGTAAAAAAATACTATGTGGAAATGTAACATTAATTTCTCTTTAAATAAATACAAACTATGTTAGAACATGTATATAGACGATACTGGGTGCCTTGGTAGCAAAGATAAGGAATGGACCACAAGGGAAATTCACTGTTCAAACGTCGTTCAGAGACTTCATATCACGGCTGACAGAGTGACAGTCCTTACAGATTTTTCTTTTACTAGTTTATTATAATTTTTAAATTCTGATGAAGATATAGATCATTGATGCGACAATATTTTTTGTGAGTACGCACGTGAAGTAAATAATTAATTAATAATGAGTGGAATCTTAATTTTTCATCACCATATATATAATACATGCATGCAATTAGAAAGTTGATTATAGTATGCATGCATGTTGGTTAAACTTAAGTAATAAAGTATTGCGTATGCATGCAGATACCATGGGAAGAATCGTGGATTTGAGCGAACAAGTGAGAGGGACCTTGCTCTGGTGAACAAGGACTGTGACTTCTTGAAAGATGAGCATTCCGTGCCACCACGGTGGAGGCAAGACTTGAACAAAAACATGATCAGGACTGAAGATGGACGCTGGGTGCTCGCTGATCGTCCAATAGCTCAAGATCCACATGAAGATATTGATCATCATCTCAGGGAGCTTGGCCTCGCCTCTTCTCATACTCATACTCATACTCATAATTGAATGGATATATTGCATCTTTAGAAGAATATTTTGTACTATTTTTGCACGAGCACCACGCTTATAAAAACAAAATCAATTTAAAAGTTGGAATAGTATTCAAATAAATTATTACAGATGTACATGTCCCGCGAGGCTATGCTTAGCTTGTTTGATTTGCACGCGTTGCAAAGTCAGTTGAATGGAGAGGTACAGAGAGTTTGGAACACTTCAATATTTGAGACTTCAGTTCAGTTACACTATTTGACCACTGTTGCATTGAGGTTAAATTCAGTTGAAAACTGGACTGGACTAGGTTGTTGAATTGAACAATCGGTAAATTAGTTAGGTGATTGGTTCAAATAAATCAAAAAATTGACTTAAAGAAAAATCGGTAAAAAAAAAATTGGGTTAATAGGAAAAATAAGTTTTTTTGACAGTCAGGAAAAATAAGTTTAAAACGGTGAAAAATCAGTTTATAGCGAGTCAACGATAAAGCTTGATACATAATTTTATTTTATTTTTCTTAAAAAATGAAAATAAACCTAAATTATTTTTTATTTTAAATTTTAACTTGTTATTAGCAGTAAATGTTGATGCATATTGTTGAAACTTCAACTTAAGATTAATATATTTGATTTAAATTTTTATATGTACTTTAAATGTCAAAAACCTATAAAACTATGTTTTATTTTAATTTTTATTATTATAAAGTTAAAATATTGTGTTAGTTAACATTCTTAATAATTCTTTTATAAAATAGTTAAAATAATAATTATATAAGTTTCCATACAAGGATAACACCAGACATATTCTTCAAAGACTTCGCATGACATGGGTTTAGTTGGTATTTAGTATTTACAATGTGTGATTTGGCTTCAATAGATATTCTGATATATGGCGACACAAGAAATTCGCCCAAAGAAAGTTAAAAACAAGGTAAAATTTTGTTTAATTTCACTTTAATCTCTTTGTTATTTTGGAAAGTTATATCACGAGAGAGAAATTCTCTCCTTTGCTGAAAGTTCTTTTGCAGCTTTTGGACCGTGAAAAGAGCTAAATCTCCATTACAATTCACAGCATCATCTCTGACATTCTATCGTAAGCTTTATCTCTTATAGAGGGGTTAATTTGATAGATTATTTTTGTAGGAAATATTTTTTAGGAGAGGAAGAGATGTAGAGAATTATTTTTATGAAATGAGTTGTTATTGCATAGCTCAAGAATGTATTAGAAGAAAGGATTAGAAGTTGTTGTTGATTTAGTTATTGGTTGTTACAAATGCTAGGATCTCTTGACTATTTATATTAGTCCATGGATGCATCTAGATTTATTTAGAAAATAGAGAACCTAGAATCATCTATTCTAGTGACTTATTATCATATTTTATAATCATCAAGTATATGAGAAATATAGAGTTCTATAGAATCATCAAGTGTAGGAAAATATAGAGTTCTCTAGAATATTTATGAGAGATGTAAGTAAATGCATTAATTCCAACACTCCCCCTTAATGCATTTGCTTGATGACTCCGATGCGTTCTCGTAGATTGCAGAATCTCTGTCTTGGAAGTGGCTTGGTAAAGATATCTGCTAATTGGTCTTCTGACTTGCAATGCTTTAATTTGATATATCCATTCTCGTGAGTTTCTCGAATGAAATGGTACTTAATTTTAATGTGCTTTGACCTTTCATTACTCACTTATTTTTAGCGATATCGATGGCGACAGTGTTGTCGCATAATAGGACAATTCCTCCTTGTTGATGTTCACCAATATTTTCAAGAATTCTTTGCATCCACATAGCTTGACAAGTTGTCTTTGTTGCTGCAATGTATTCCGCTTCTGCAGTGAATAAGGATATCGCCTTTTGCTTCTTTGATATCCATACACATATGCTTGATCTGAACATAAAGGCATAGCCTGTAGTACTCTTTGAGTCTTCTACACATCCACCAAGATCACTATCCGAGTAGGCAATTAAATTTGAAGCTACTCCGGCTTTGTAAAAGATACCATAATCTTGCGTACCTTGCAAGTATCTTAACACTCTATTCGCAACACCAAAGTGTATCTGACTTGGCTGGTGTGAAAATCTTGAGAGTAGACTTGCGGTGAACATGATGTCCGATCTTGTACTGGTTAAATACATCAGACTCCCAACCAAGCTTTTGTAGAGAGTGCTATCCACTTTCTTCGCTCCATCATTTAGCTTCAATTTCTCGTTCGTGTCTAAGGGTGTGGATACTGGATTGCAATTCGACATGTTGAACTTCTCAAGTATGTTTTTTGTGTACTTTTGTTGAGAGATGAATATTCCTTCAGCTCCTTGAGAAACTTCAATGCCCAAGAAATAGTGTAAAAGTCTCAAGTCCGTCATCTCATATGTCTTCATCATATCTTCTTTGAAATTCTTCATCATTCTTCCATTGCTGCATGTGAAGATCAAATCATCAACATAGAGAGAGCAAATAAGGATATTACCTTCATCTTTCTTCACATATAATGTAGCTTCGCTCTTGCTTTTAGAAAATCCATTTTTGAGGAAATAGTTGTCAATCTCCTTGTACCAAGCTCTTGGAGCTTGCTTTAGCCCATAAAGAGCTTTCTTCAGTTTGTAGACTTTGTTTCTCCCCTTTCACTAAAAACCCTTCTGGTTGCTCGACATAGATTTCTTCTTCTAGCTTTCCATTCAGGAATGCCGACTTGACATCAAGTTGATAGATTCTCCATTGCTTCTGCGCTGCAAGAGAAATTATGGTTCTTATGGTTTACATCCTTGCGACGGGAGAGAATGTCTCAAAGAAATCAATCTCGGGTTTTTGAGTGAACCCTTTTGCAACAAGTCTCACTTTGTGCTTCTGGACTTTGCCGTCTGGATTGACTTTTGTTTTGTAGATCCACTTCAGGCCAACAATCTTTCTTCCTTGTGGTTGATCGACCAACTCCCAAGTATCATTTTTCTCGATCATATGTATTTCCTCCTTCATTGCTTGTCTCCAAACATCATATTTTACTGCTTCAAATGTTGAAGCCTCAACAACCATGAAGTTGCAATTTTCGTAGGTGTCACTTAACCTTCTTGTTATCAATGGAGGAGAATCTCCATCATCACTTGAGTCTTGATCTTCCACTTGTTCTGGCTCTTCTTCATTTGTGGGTGAAAGTCTCGATTGAGTGACTTGAATATCATCAACTTGTTTTTCCTTCCAATCCCATACTGTATTTTCTTGGAAGATAACATCTCTACTAACAACCAGCTTGTTAGTATTAACATTATACAGTCTATATGCTTTCGCGTCAAAACTGTATCCAATGAATATGCATTTCTCACTTTTATCATCTAACTTAGTCCTCTTTTGAGAAGGAACATGAGCATAACAAATGCAACCAAAAATTCTTAAATGACTTACAGATGACTTTCTTCCGGTCCATGCTTCATATGGTGTCATGTTCTTCACTGCCTTTATGGGGCATCTATTTAAGATGTAGACCGTTGTATTAACAGTTTCTGCCCATAACTTCTTTGGTAAGTCCTTCTCTTTTAGCATAGCTCGAACAATCTCCACAATAGTCCAGTTCTTTCTTTCAGCAACTCCATTTTGCTGAGGAGTATAGCTGGCTGTGAGTTCTTTTTGAATCCCTTCATTTTTGGAGTACTCTTCAAATTCTTGTGAGGTGTATTCACCTCCATGATCACTTCTTATCCTCTTTATTTTGCAATCAATTTACTTCTCAACAAGGGCTTTAAATGCCTTGAAGATTGTCAAGACATCTGATTTTTCTTTTAGAAAATAAACCCAAGTCATTCGTGAATAATCATCAATAAAGAGTAAGAAGTACCTTTGTTGCCCCAATGAAGGCGTCTTCATAGGTCCGCATAAGTCGGTGTGAATAAGCTCCAATGGTGCACGAGTTCTCCTCGATCTTCCTTTGGGGAATGGCTCTCGATGTTGCTTACCCATTATACAAGCTTCGCATGGATTCAAGTTGCTTCGAATTTCTGGAAGACCATTCACCATGTTCTTTTGCTTGAGAAGTTTTAGCCCGTTGAAGTTGAGATGGCAAAATCTTTTATGCCAAGTCCATGAGTCATCAGCAGCTTCATCTCTTAATGCTTGATATTGTAGCTTCAAAGGGAAATTTCTATTTCTCTCCATTGTTACTTCAACAATTGGATGCTCGGGCTTCTTGGAGTCATAAGTCCTACAGTGATTGTCTTGGAAGATGACATTATAGTCTTTCTCCATCAGCTGGCCAACACTTAATAAACTATGTTCCAAGTCAGGAACTAGGAGTACATCATGGATGTATTTGACTCCCTTCTTTGTAGCCATTGCAATTGTCCCTTTTCCTTTTGCCTCTACAACAGCTCCATTTCCCATAGTTACTTTAGATTTGACTGTTGTGTCTAGATTTAGGAAAGTTTTTTCATTTCCAGACATATGGTTAGTGCACCCACTATCAACGTACCATATGTCATGTTTAGCATGAGTGGCTAAGAGGAATGCATAAAATAAATTTCCTTCTTCCTTTTCTTCAGAAAAATTGGCTTGCTCCTTACTTTTATTTTTAAATTTACAATTCTTCTCAATATGATTGAATTTATTGCAGTAGTTGCATTTAAGCTTTCCTTTATACCAGCAATCTTCAATTGAGTGATTATTTCTATTGCATGTCTTGCAAAATGGTTTAAAATTGGTACCTCTTTCATTTGAGTACTCCTTCTTTGTCTGCCAGTCTTGCTTTCCTTGAATTTGTTGTTTGTGTTCTCCCTTCTTCACAAATTTATGATCTTTCTCCTTGACTTTGGATTGAAAAGCATTCTCGCTTGGTTGTTCTCCTTGCTTGAATCTTCTCTTTTCATGGGCTTGAAGAGAACCCATCAATCCTTTAATCGTAAGAGTGCTAATATGCTTTGTTTCTTCAATCACGGTAACAATATACTCATATTTATCTGTTAAGCTTATGAGCATCTTCTCTACCACTTGTTGATCAGTAATATTATCACCATAGTTTCTCATTTGATTAACAATCTCCATTACTCTAGCATGATAATATTGTACATTTTCAGAATTATTCATTTTTAAATTGTGAAAATCTCATTTAAGAGTTTGGAGATTGATAATTCGTACCTTTTCATCACCGTGAAATTCTCCTTCAAGGATCTCCCAAGCTTCTTTGGATGTCTCTGCCCTTGAAATCCTCATGAAGATTAATTTTGAGACTCTCATTTAGATCTTGTTCAGGACACTTGCATCCTTGCATCGTATGACCTCCAGTTTCATCTTCTCGTCTTCGGAAAGACCATCTTCATCTTTCGGTTCTTTAGAAACCCGTCTCCACAATATTCCGTAAGCCTTTTGCCTTCAAGACTGTTTTCATCTTGATCTTCCAATAATCATAATCTTCACCATCGAAGAATGGAAGAGAAAATGTAGAAGAACCAACACTAGATTGTGTTGAGAATGACATGGTGGAAATCGAACATGCTCTAATACCAATTTGTTGGATTATTTTTGTAGGAAATATTTTTTAGGAGAGGAAGTGATGTAGAGAATTATTTTTATAGAATGAGTTGCTACTACAGAGCTCAAGAATGTATTAGAAGAAATGATTAGAAGTTGTTGTTGATGTAGTTGTTGGTTGTTACAAATGCTAAGATCTCATGGCTATTTATACTAGTCCATGGATGCATCTAGATTTATTTAGAAAATAAAGAACCTAGAATCTTCTATTCTAATGGCTCATTATCATATTCTAAAATCATCAAGTACATGAGAAATATAGAGTTCTATAGAATTATCAAGTGTAGGAAATCTAGAATATTCAGGAAGTAGGCTCTCTAGAATATTCATGAGAGATACATAAATGCATTAATTCCAACATAATTTATATGTATCTTTTCTTTGTTTCTTGTGAAAGTTGAGTGTATTCATTAAAGAAAAAAAAAGAATACTGAACTAAAGAATGTGTTAGAATAAGTGTGATAAAACAATATGTCGCTAGCACACCCATTCTTTATATATATATATATATATATATCGCATATATACTGATTTTACTTCAGTTATTTCATTCGTATAAGCACCCAAATGTGATCACTCGTCTTACTTTCCACTTCCAGAGCTAGAATTCAATACTTGCTACAGTAGCAACAAACAAGCAACTCGATAAGAAGAAAAAAATGGCATATGTAGAAATTAGAATAAGCGATGTGAAAGCTCTGGATGAGAAGAAATCAATAACTTAGTAAGTTTGAAGTTGGATACACAAGTAGTTTTTTAATACAACAGAAAAGGACATAACTCTTTGCAATTTCTACATTACATGCATCATTACATGGGGGTTTAGAGGGACAATCCAGACTCTTCATCCTCTTCAAGTGTGGAAGCGTAGACAAAGTAGAGAGCCCATATGAGACCAAAGACACCAAACAGGATCCAACCAAGAAGGTTGTTGCTAAGCCCAAAGGGAAGCCCAGTTCCTTCAGTGCTGAGTCTCTCATCAACCAAAGCCATGGCTGCTGGGCTTGACATGGTTGCGGCAGCTGCAGCTGCTAACAAGGATGCCCCCATCCCTAGGTTTGAGCTGCTTGAAGGCTTTTCCTCCATGGAGCACCTCACTCTCCCTGCCTTGGCCATTGCTGGCAATCCTGTACAATTTATGTTTGCAATATATGAATGATATCAGTTAATATAAGGAAAAGGTTGATCCATTAATCAGCATCATCTAAAACCCAACTATAAGTCTAAACATTAAATATGATTTTATTTTTTTTGTATCATATTAGCACTGAGATTAAAACCTATAGTCTTATGCGTACTGGTACTTGTCAGTTGCCATTAGCCTGACCCCAGTGTGTAAATATGAGAACTCTGTTTTCTTTTTCTTTTTTATTTTAAATATTAACACTAGGGTTAGAACTTATAATCTCACAATTCTCATGCATATTAGCATTAGCTTGATCTTAGTAATAAATATATATTTTTTATCCATAAAAATAAAAAATGAATACAGGTTTACAAAAACTCACTCACCCTAACACCCCTTGGTATATCCTAGTGGTATATAATTAAATGAGAACTCTGAAATTGCTAATTCTTTTTCCACTTTATTTTAGTCTTCTTAACTCTTGACATGTGTTTACAACGTTTTGAAAATCAATCAGAAATGGAAAGAGATTAATTACACTTAACTAGAAGGAAAAGCCTTAAATCATAATATCATTTTTCTTAAGGAAAAAACTTACCAAGAACGGTAGAGGATGAGGCCCCAACAGGTCGTTTGAGCACAAGACCTGCTCGAGTGATCGATGTAGATGGGGTGCCGGCGATGATTGTTGCCATTTTTCTTCACTAACTTATCAGAGTAAGAGTATGCTATTGCTACGCAACTTTTGTCACGGTTGCAGTTTATTTCATATGCATGCGCAAAGATTTCAAAAAAAATTATTATTATTGGTGGTGCAGTTTCTGACCATACACCACACACCATGGATAGGTTGATAACCCGTCATTTGATATCCATATCTGCAAAGTCCCAATAATTTTTCTCCACGTGTCACGTAATCCATTCTGTATCCGATATTTCACTAAATAGAAGCTTCATTTGTTTAACCCCTTCTCCAACTAGTAACAACGACGTAATAAGTACTAGGAAAATACAATTGTTACAAAAATGTTTTGGTAAAATAATATACGAAGGAGCTGATTGGTTATTTTTTTGGTATCCGTCCGCACGTAAAAAAATTCATACACAATAGCAATGCTCCTCGCTCTATGTACTAACTACCTGAACATTGTCATTTGAGCACTGATTTTTTAACAGCTCACATTTTCAAACACCTAATATTCTTCATTTCTCGTTTTATTTCTCTTCCTATTGCATGTTCACTTTTCTAATAGCACAACGAGTGCCTAATAAACCATATATCACATTCAAGACATATAAGTCGAAAGAAGCAAACATTACACTAATAGAGCACGGCATAATTAACGTTAAAAATCAAATTGCAATGGTCATTTCCACAATTTGTGTATAAATTAGTTCCTTAAAGTAATTGGCGTAAATTGATTGTTAACAGCGGTAGCACAACCTAATAGAGCACGGGAATGAATATTATGTACACAACCAATAGCATCTCCAAGAAGCTAAAATGCCTATGCGAGTCTTATTTCATCTCAATGTCACTACAATTTAGCTAAGCTTATAAAAAGATATATGTCGGAAATCCTATGCATCTATGAAGGGCTTTACAGGATGAATCGCCAAAGAACAATAAAGAATCGACTGAAGCAGGCAAATTAATCAAATAAAAATTGCCAGGTAGAGTAATAATATTTAAATTTTGGGCTACGCCTGGAGATTGCAACGTTGCAAAATAGGGAGGTCAAAGTTCAAATATTTGGTCCAGTAACGTCTGTATCTTCCCATTGCAATGTCTAACCACGGTTTCCTAATTCCATCGTAGTGTATAACAGCAGCTCGCTCAATCTCATTTTTATCGACAACTGAGTCATAACCAAGGCCAAGAATGTGCCACCGTCTGTCCAAAACCTTAGTCTTGTTATAGAAAGTGAGCCAGCCTAAAGGCAGACTTCCAATGTTCCACAATGGTCTCTTGGAACCCTGCAATTAATCATAGAGAAACACGTCAGATTATTGTTGCATCGGAATTTAATAGAAACTAATCTGTGTTTCATCTAGCGGAAAATTAAACAAAACTTTGACATGTTCCCTCATTAGATTCAACCATCAAAATTAGAAAAATGAAAATGCTGCTTTGAATAACAAATCTAAATGTCATGGAGATGTCAAATCTTTGACCTCTTAATACTGGTCCAACATGCAGATAAAAAATCCTTAATTTTTTTTTTGATCAGCCAATGTTAGTTGTTAAATGTTAGTGTTTTTGTTAGTGGAGGGATTCGAACCCACGACCTCTCCCTCCCACCCTTCCTTCCCCTCTTCACTTTTTTCTTAACCACCCAACCAACCTTATATCTCCTAGATAAAAAATCCTTAATAAAGTCACAAAACTACTAGATTAAGCATTCTAAATAATGCAAAAGAAAACTGTGCACTATGATTAATACAATCCAATTTCAAGGTAGCCTATATCCTTTGAACTCTAATTTATCCATGCCAGAAGCCAAACTGAAGATTTGAAGAAATTCAGATGTTGGAAAATTTCCTGAGATGGGAACAAAAAGCAGTCTCTAAACAGAGGAAAAAGAAGTGTACAACAAAATAAAGACATTTCTTTGACCATACCATTTGCAAATATCTGTGGTAGAGAGCAGTTAAATTATGTCTCCTCCACTGTTGTAAATCAAACAAGTTCATCCCAAATGCCCATGTACAAGCATTGACATCAAACCTCTTTGCAATGAATGGATCTAAGAAGTTTATGAACATATCCATCCTATGAAATGAGGTTCCACCTTCCTGACAAGTGCCCACTGCTGCAATTACTTTGCCTTTCATATTGGCATTCCATAGTCCACTGAGATCTTGTTGCACCACCACATCATGATCAAATAACAGAATCTTATTTAGAGTAGGGAAGATATCTGGCAAGTAGAAACGCAGGTAGTTCAACTCAGAAGTATATCTTGGATCACTGGAATTATGTTTGTTGAATGTATTGTACTTGGGCAACCATTTAAAGTTCTCAATGCTTTGTATGTGGACTGTGGCTTTGCCAGGAGGGTTTAATAAGAACCACATCCAGATTGCAGGAAAGTTGAGTGAATTGGTTACTAAATGGAAAACAAGATTCTCCTGTTTCTGCAATTTAAAAGTCATTGTCATACTTTTTCGTCACTATACACAAGACTTAACTATTATCTTCATATTCAATAAGAACCTTCTCACAAACTCAAATAAATAAACCATTATAACATTATAATCAAATCTTGTTTTATTAGGTGAAATCTACTAAATGGATCAATTGATGCCACAATCATTATGTTGTATATAATATAAAGGAATGCTAACAACATACTCTATAACACACTATTTTTAACACTTTCTACTATTCGTTAAAATTTATTGGAAACTACAAAAGCAATAGTGAGTTTCATTAAATAAGGTGTGAGACCCACCCAATTTAATTTCTGTGATTTGTAATTCTAATAAATTTCAGTCAATAATAGTGTGTTTAAAACAGTGCATTAAAGAGTGTATTGCTAGCATTTTACATAAATAATAAATAAGAGTAATCCAGTCCTCATCAACTCAACATAAAGTGACAGGTTTTGATGTGGGTACCTCAGACTGCATTCTCATAGGAATGAGTTACTTATTAAGGGATCTCTTATCTTTCTTCTCACTGCATCTCTTGTATAAGTTACAAGTTAGATACTTCTATAAAGTGTTGAGAGGCTAATAAAGTAGAAAGAACTCCTACTCACTAGAAAATCAAAGTTTCTTCATTAGTTAATGATGGATGTGATGTTATTGGAAATATTTTTTTGTAAGCAAAATATATAAATTCAGTTTTTAAAGAGCAGTACAGAAACTAAGGTGTTGAATGTTGGAAAAGGGAAGTATTTTAAAGTAAGTTTGATTTACAAGTGTTATTCAATTATGAAAGATCATATATGCTCTCATGTTTTTACTGGTTTGACTTCTTAATTCTGCATTAACTTCTGCAGCGCCCAGAGCTGCAACTAAGATAACTCTTTCAATGTAATCAGGCATATTTCAAAAATCAAATGCCAAGTATAAGTGGGGTCAAGGAAGGATAAGAATGAGATCAAATTGGAGTTAGAATCATGCATTCTTTCTGCCTATCCTATAACCACCCACTTCAATGGTTTTTACAACATAAAAATTGAAGAAAATCCTCAAGTCTAAAACAATTATCATGTACTAAACATGTACTGCAATTTAGGTAGACAGTAGTTTTGACTGATAAGGAGGAGACTTGAGGGGCATCAACTGTCTAAAATGTATCCACTAAGGGACTAACTTGAAAAAAAAATGATGGCTAAATTTGTTATATTGAATTTGCTAGTATCAGTGTTCTTTCTAAGCAGTTGCACCAGGGTTCAACATTAGCCAAAAGCAAAAGCAAAAAACACCTGAATCAAAAGTGAAAAATAAAAAGTTAATCCTTTTAAAAAAAATGCATTTACCTTGGCATTAGAGACAGTGGAGTTAACAACCACAGCACATGCCAGAAGATTGTCAGAGAAGACAGCATAATGATAAAGTTTTGGATCATGAATCTTATTTTCATTTGGAAGCTTCCGGTCCTCGGGTTTCAGGGCAAAGTAATCAGCAGTTAGCTGCATAGAAAGACAGTGAAGACCTTTTGGGGTGGTCCTTGCAGCAAGATGAACAAGATGTGTTGCTTCACGTTGATGAGAACGAACTTGCTCTTCAGCATTATAATTCATTGCACGGAGCTTAGCTGCCATAGCGGTGCAGTCTGGGAAAACACGGTTGGCTTTAGACAGTGAAGCTTCCATGTGTCTTGTTTTCTGCAAAGCACTGTGAAGTTCACTTGTTTTCAGATTGAAAAACATCCATTTTTTTAAACAGTATCACATCAAAATGATAGACATGAATGTTCTCCTTCATCATTATTTTTATACTTGTAGACAAGCAGTTGCCAGATTTGCACGGATTGATGTTTTGGTCACTGAAAAATGTGTTTCTTAATAGTTAATATGATTCCATCACTTCTAATTTTCTCTGTTGAAACCTTGTATATTTAATTTGCTTCAATAAGCAAATTGAAATATATAGGGAATCAACTGATGAAATTAGTTGTGGAAAGAAATGAAAAAATGGTATATCTGTCAAGGACCAAAGCATTGGTTTTCTCTTGAAACATGTACATTGTATTTAGTATATACAGGTAATAAATAACTGTCCAACTAAATTTTAGTTGTACAATAACGTAGAAAATTTTACCTTCTTGACAGCTCTGAATCCTTAGTAGCTTCTCCAACTGCACGTTCCATCTCTTTAATTCTCAGTTTCAACTCCTTCACCAAGTGTGAGTTGCTGCTTGGTGTAGCAAACCCCAAGTATGCTCTGGCTCTAATAATTTGATCCTTAATCTCCAAAACCTTCTGATTTGTCACTCTCCGAAACTGAGGGCGTGAACTCTGACGATGTTGGGTTGCTTTTAGAACAGGTTGGTTTCCTGTCACTTCAACATTCTCATCTGTCATTCTTTGAGATTGAGTGTGTATATTCTGATTATGTGTGACTGTTGTTGTATTAAATATATTCTGCAAATAAAACCAAATTCAAAAATTAATATAACATTGTAAGACAGAAATTTCACCAGTCTAATTTGCATTTATACATTAATCAAACACATAAAGGTATATAATCCTTCAGAACAAAAACAGCAATCATGTGGCCTTCAATTTTTTAAAGTCAGTAATTCAAAGGAAATAGCACAAACCACATCCCCATCCGTGGAGAATAATCCTTTTTGTTGAGCTTCCTGGTTTTGTCTTTTGTCCTGGTCGAATTCTGAAACTTGATAACAGCAAAATTTTCAGACTTGAGTGGTCATTATGTAAACCACAAAAATTCAAAAGTGCACCTAGAAATACCAACCATTTCTTTCCAAAGTGTTATTTATGTACCCCTCACTTTTAGATCCCTCAGTATCATTAGGCTTTTGCAAAATGTAACTATTTGTTGAATGAAAATCCTCTTCTTTATAAACAATTTCTTTTGGCTCTTCTAATTCTTCAGCACCTTCCTGAATTGCACAAAAAGGGCCCAAAATACCAAGGAAAAAGTTAATTCTCTAATTCACCAGGGGAAGAAGAAGCAGAAGAAGACAAACTTAAAACATGTTCCACTACCAGTTCAATTGCATTTAAAGGGTCTGTCCTATGCGTCTGCAAGAAACAAACAAAAAGTCAATCCCAATTACACAACAGAGCGTCAGAAGCTGTAGAATTTCAATTGGCAGCCGATTAAGCATAAAAAAACCTTCCAGTTAAAATAATTAAAAATGAAAAATCAGTTTATCCAAAACTAAAATTATTGAAAGCACAAGAAGTTCCAGTAAACTATCGGTCGGCAAACTTTTCAACTCACAGATAAATCAAAATTTATTATAAAAAAAGAAGAAGAAGAAAGAAATGTTTCACTATATTCCATTCTATCTAACTTATATTCTTTCTCAGAAACCAAACAGGCTGACCTGTAGAAGCAATTCAAATAAAAGAAATAAACAAAATAAAACTGATCAGGCTTTGAGATGAGAGGCAAGATTCTCACGAAACTCGATAAATCCTCAAGAAAATCTCGTCGTCCTGCAACGCAATTTAACCGAAACGCAAAAAAAAAAGTCAACAAAACGGAGAGAGAGAGAGAGAACACAGAACATAGAAATATCCACATGCGAAGGAATTGAGTTTTTACCGTCGGGAGTGAGAGTGTTGAGGTGGTGAGAGACGAAAACGAGCGGAGCAAAGACGGAGAGAAAGAGCAGAACGAGGAGCAGAGTCCTCTGCCAGCGACGTGACAGCTTAATCGTTGATGACGGTCACCGTTGCGAATAGCACTGCGATTCCGAGAGAGGCACATTGATTTCACGGATTCAGATCTCAGAGAATTGAATTCGCTGCGTGGAATCGAAGTAAATAATAATAACAACAAACACAAAGGCTAGGGTTTCAGTTATTGGCTTTTACGCGTTTTAGAGAGAGAAACTAGAAGCAGCTCCATGATACATGTTCGCCCCTTCCGTGAATTGCCTTGTTTAAATTCTCTCTCTATTTTTTTATAAAATATTTTTGTTATTATTAAAAAAAAAAAAAGTTCTTCTTGGCGTTAAATTTATATACCTTGGGGGTCTTGGCATTTGTGCCGCCAGGTTGACAGGAGTTGGAATCAGGATTCAGGAATAATGGAAAGCGGTACTTGAACATACTAGTAGTAGTTCATATTGCGGATGACAGATACGCATGATGTGAGGGCTTGTGTATACCATTCATCAAAAGGAATTAAGCTCTTATTAAGAATACGTGTAAAGTGAGTCTTTATTTATTATTATTTTTAAGAGTACTATTTATATTTTACATATATTTTTCTTTAATGCTTTAAGATTAAATGGTAAATGAGTTGTTGTTTTACATATTTTTTTTTTTACCTTAATGCTTTAAGATTAAGAGTAAAATGGGAAGAGAGATGAAAGTCATAAAACTAAGGGTGTGTTTCATTGTGAGAAGAGAAAAAGATAAAATGAAAAAAAAATTAACGAGAAGAGAAATAGATAAAAATAAAACAAGGTGAAAAGAAGGTAATTTTGTTAGGGATAAATAAAATAAAAAAGAAATATTTGAATTGATCTTAGTGGGTAAATAAAATGAGTAAAAAAAAGAGAAATTAATATTAAATTATATATTATTGTATTAATAAAATTTACATTGTTTTATTATGATTTTATTAATATTATGTTATTATCATTTTTTCATTTTATATTTGTTATTTATTAATTTTTTATGTTATGAAAAAGTATTTAATTTAGAAAATACAAATAAGTGGAAAGTAAAGTAACAACTCTTTCTCTTGCTTTCGTTCCAATTTGAGAGGAAATTTTCTATTTTAGGTCTCATGAAAAAAGAACTTCATTTTTATTCCTTACATAAATAGTAAGTATTTAATATATTTTTTTATCTTGTTTTGGTCACCTGTATTTTTTTTTCTTTTATTTTTAGTCATCTAAATATAGTGTTTACGTAAAGGAGTTAATTTTTTTTTTTTTTTCATTTGAGGGAGGACCAAAGCCACTACAAACGAAGACTTTCTAATAACAAGTGCTTCAATTTTTGATCGCTTGCTTTACTATTGAATAAATGTCCTTTTAAGAGTTATTCATTTTCTCACTAGGTCATATGGATTCTTTTGGATTGAGATTTTGTTTTGTTTTTCATTTACATTTTTTAATCTCCTCAAATATTATTTCTTTGATTTAATCTTCATTTAGATTTGTCTTAAATTTTCCATATTGTCTTAATCCTTACTAAAAAAAATAATCCTAATTTGATTTTTAAAAAAAAATTGACATAGAGCCTAAAACAAAAACAAAAACAAAAAATAGTTGATTGTTATAACTTATATGGGTCAAATTCACAACTTTGTGTCGCGCTTTTGTTCCGTTTCGTACCCGTGATGCACCAATCAAGGCAAAATGTGTCAACCTCACCTACTCAAGAAAAAGCCAACAAAATCATGAGAAAGCTTTGCTTTGCTTGTCTCGTCTCGGTTGTGAAATAAAAGCAAACCTAACTTCGAATTTATGGTTTTCCTTAGTAAATGTTAAGGTTCCAAACAATGATAAATGGTACATGTTAACCTTTATTTAAATTATAGGGTTTTAATTAAGAATTATATTAGTATATGAATTATATATTTATATTTATAATATATACTAATAATTCACAATAATACGTAAATAAAAGTGAATTTTGAAATAAACTATCACTTGATGAAAAAAATCATTTATCTTAAATAATGATTAATTTCCCTAAAAATACAATATTGATTAATTGATAGTCTCAAACAGCATATGTTAAAAGGTATGATGTTGGGAAAAAAATTAGCAGAACAAAAAATATTTCGAAAACCACAGTCATCTCATTTGAAACAGTAAAGAGATGAAAACACAGACAAAAAAAATCACTTAATTATAAATTTTGTCACTCAACTTTATTATTTAAAAAAAATATCATTTAAGTTTTATTTTTTATGTATTTTATCACTGTTAACGGTAACCAGAAAAAAGTTAATGAAAAAAATAAAACAATATCATTTTATATCTATTGTGATGATAAAATATATAAAAATGAAAAATTTAAGTGATAAAATTCATGAAATATTAAAATTTAGGTGGTAAAATTTGAAAAAAAAATAAAAAATAAGTAGTAAAATTTGTAAAAAAAAAAACTTTTAAATGATAAAATTCATAAAATAAAAAAAATTAAGTGATAAAATTTGTAATTAAGAAAAAAAAATTATATGAGGGTCGTGTCTAACCGTGTTTTTAGTTTCTCATATATGGCCAATGGACTTTCGTCCTTTTCTTTTTTCTGTTACAACTTTTCTTAAGAAGTAGTAGCTTTTATATTTTTTTTTTCTGTGATTTATATAAAATATAAGATAGATATACGTAATTAATTATACGTCAATGTTTCACATTGTTCAGGGGAGTCGAGGTCAAAATTAGTTTATAAACACTATTATTTAATCTATTCAGCCTTTCAAACACCAAAATATATATTACCTCAAATATGATGACGGTAACAAGTCTAAAAGACTTGAGTTGATAACCATGACTAAATATATGCTAAAATGATATTAAGAAGAGAGTGAATTGTACTTTATAACTAATGGTTAAAATGTTTTGACTTAATATGTTTTTTCTTCTTTCTCTTAGATAAATAAGCATTTTATGTAAGGGAATATTAGGAAATAAAATGAAATGAAATAAAAGTGAAATAATTTTGTATATTATTTAATGGAAAAGGAAAAGAACATTTAAAATTAATTTATTATATATAAAATAATAAATAGAATTATATAAAGATATGATAACTTTATCTTTTTTATTACATTAGATAATCTCCTTTATTTTTTTGTTGAATGATGATTTTTTTTTTCACCATAATATTGATGCAAAATATCACTAT
>PYAF01006099.1:59784-73695 GCA_007407185.1 Glycine tomentella
TTTTATTGGATAACCTAATTAACTACCGTTCATAAAGTTTATCTTTTAGATATTACATTTATTTTTTCCAATTTTTCCTTTGAAGCATACCAAATGGTAAAAGATTATTAGTATTTTTTTCCATCATTTCTAATTTTTTCCTTCTCCATTCTCTTGTGTCAAATAAAGTAAGTAAGAGTCAAGTTGCTTATATTTGAATATATATAAATTTTAAATATCTCATCAATATTTTTTTATCTCTCTTTCTATGGCATTATACCATCAGACAAATCAATTATTTATTTTTTTCTCTCTTCTTATTTCTTAAGAGGTTGTATAAGAATTATGTTTCATAAGAATTTAGGCCTGACAAAAATATTTACCATCATGAATATTCAAATAAATTATTTACAAAGAAACCAATAAATGGATACTCCATGAGTATATATGAGTACTGTAATACTCACCTCACATACGACCGTTAATTTATAGAAATTATTTTTTATCAATCTCTTTAAAATAAGAAAATTAAGTTTTATGATTTCGCAATGCTTTTAGCACATAACTGCATAAGTACATATAATGGCATTGTACAAAAATAAACAGTATTATACTACCATATTATATGATGAATGATGATGATTGATTTTGTTTTTTAAAATTAATAAACACAGAGAAATATTTATGAATATTTGGTGCAATATAGAGACTTGTTAATATAAGAAGCTCTTGAGGGGCCATCCTATGGTTTTTGGGACCTTGATGAGGGTGGGCACTGGGCAGTTATGATGGCGATCACAAAGAGATGGTGTTAAATTTCCCTTTCAGCAAGCATTAATTACTGTTGCAAGAAGCCACGAAGGTTTCGCTACCTGCCACTGCCACAACGAAGAGGGAGCTCTAGTACAATCATCAACTTTTCCGCACCAAATCATTGTTGCCCAATTACCGTAGGCACAGGCTACAGGTGGACAAAAAAAAAATATTTACATTTGGTGGTAAAAAAAATATAACTGGCTATAGTAGGTATTTTAGTATATTTTATTTTTTTTCTTTCTTTGCTCAACTTGCTCCTCTGCTTCCACCTCTCCTTCAACCTTTTCACTCAATTTTCCTCTATTGAAACCTTCACACCACCATGACCAAGAAGCAAAAGTTCAGTCGCCGGCTTTGTAAATCGTTATCCATTATTGGTTGGTTTTCTTCTTCTTCTTCTCATCATCATTATCAATATTACCAATTCCTTTTTTTTCAAGTTTTCTGTTTGATTAATTACCAAAATAAAATAAAAACCAACGTTTAATTTTCAATCAATGACAGAGGACTTTCCATTCCACGCTCACAAACCGCACATCCACACATGGCTTTCACTAACACTTCTCAGTAACAACATCAACATCAACATCACATTGTGTCACGCCTTCAACCCTTCTTCTATCCTTCCTCGAGCGCCTCCAACAAACAGCCTTCAAAACCTTGATGAAATCTGCGCCTCCCTCTTCTCTTGCCATGGCTACAACACCGAGTCGTGACGGTTCTCGGAGCCACCTGCGAGATCTGAAATCTCTTTACGAAATCATTGAGATTGTGAAACCCAACTGACTCTCGTGCGCGGACTTGCCGATGTGCTACTTTCGCGGTGCCGCCACCACCATGAACCCGACCTTTGATGGTCTACGAGCCTTACTGCAAACAAGGGGATGAACAGGAAAAGGGGAAACTCTAATCGCAGAAACAGGGCCAAACAGATTGAAGCTTTTGCTTTTTGGTCATGGTGGTGTGAAGGTTTCAGAGAGGGAAATTGAGAGTGAAAAGGTTGAAGAAGAGGTGGGAGCGGAGGGTCAAGCCGGAAAAAAAAAATTCTTTTACTACTAAACACAAAAATTTCTTTTACTACTAAACACAAGCCAGAAAAGTGTGTATATATATATATATATATATATATATATATATATATATACTGAAAAGACCTACTAATACTATCTATAGTCGGTTATATTTCTATTACTACTAAACACAAAAATTTCTTTGTCCACAGCCTGCGCCATTTGGTTGATTGAACTCAGCTGGGTTGGTTTAGTCACCAAAATACCAAATTATTTCTATTATTCAGAATAAGAATGTATATAGGACTACTCTTAAAGTGTATTTGGTAGGAGAATGACAGAAACAGGGAAAAAATATAATAAATTTATGTGAGTTTTATATATTTTATACTATACTTTTAGTTTTTATTTTCACCATCTCAATTAAATAAATTTGGTAGATAAATAGAAGTTTTTGAGTTCAAAAATTCGGTTCAATAATCATGTTAAAGATTTTCGTCAATTGTTTGACATTCAATACTTTTATTCTTTTCATAACCAATGGGATCGTGAAACTTGGCTTCAGAAGACAAGCCTTTAGAGTTTAGACAAAATGTATTCAATGGGCGTGCGATGCAATTATTAATTATCCCTCTCATCAAAGGCATGTGTAGGTGCCATGGAGTAAATGACAACAAGGCTTTTAAAGAAGTGATTATGAAATTCATCAATATTTTGTTTTAAACATACGTGTCCGTACAATGCAAGTGTATTACTACTATAAATTATGATATTGTGATAACTTTTTATGTTTAATTCTGTAAGCAATATTGAAAAGTCGGTTTTATTAATACTATTCTATTATAAATAAATCATTATATTTAAAATAGTTATTTCTTTCTGTAATCAGATCAATTTTGAAAGAAAATTTATAAAATTTAATTAGATATAATAAAATTGTTAAAATGTCATTAAACTTTAATTATCTATTGATTTTTAACATTTTTACAGGATTTTTAACATTTTTATGTTGTCTGAATTTTATATGTAAGTGTAAATTTTGTGAAAAAATAAAATTAAAAAGTTCACATAGAATTCGAAGTATAAATAAACGAACTGGTTGATATGTACCAAAAAAAAAAAAAACCGAACTGGTTGATATGTACCAAAAAAGAATAAACGAACTGGTTGACACCATTGTGGCTTTTCTGCCCAGTCATCATCATCCCCACCGATCCAGCTACCATGACTCCGCCAGCGGTATTTTTCACACTGGAACTGCACACAAAATATTTATTTTATCGATAAATATTAATTATTAATATTATTAATTTTTATTAATAAAAAAGATTAAATTTGTGATTTTTTTTAATTATATAACTAATCTTATATCTTCGGAGAGCTACATACAAGATCGTGAAAACATTTTATTTTATTTTCAATTCAACTAAGTTATTGTGGAAATGTTGGAAAAAAAGTTTATCTTAAAAGCATATTCAATGTGAAGTGTTTATATTTATTTGTCTTTTTGTTTGTTTGTGGTCCCTACATTACCATATCATTCATAAGAATTCTAACCAAATTTTGCTCCAATGCAAAAAATTACAAGAAACTTAAAAAAATATTCTTGATTGTTGATGTTTGAAAAATAAAAAACTCTAGAAAGAGTTTATTATATTAGAAACCTAAATTTTTTGTGAAGGAACTCTCATACCATCTAGATATTCTCCAATGCATAGTTTTTTCTAAGAAACAATTTCTTTTTTTAAAATCCCGCTAAACACCTCCCATTGGAGATGCTCTAATATCTAGAAGTGAAGTATACAAATTGATTTTATGAACTTCCCTTTGACATGAACCAGCATGATCAGTGGTCAAAATTACTACAAAAGCGATTAGACAATGATAAGGAGCGACCAGGCATGGGACATGCTTCCAGTGGCATGAACATATAAATGAACTGAATACAAATTATAAGCATCTCCAATGTAAGAAACCCAATTGGATTTCTTAACCAATTTTTTATGACCCCTGCAAGTGCTTTTTGTGATTCCTACAGCGTCATGTCACTCTTAAGAAACTCATTCAATATTTTACTCTAATGTAAGAAATCACAAGGAACTCAAAAAAATCCACATATTTATATTTTTTTAATAAAACTTAACATTTTTTTAATTTTCATAAATATAATTTAAAATAAATAAAAAGAAATGTGTAACAATATAAAATAAAATTTTACATAATAATAAATAATTAAACACAATAATATCAAAATTTTAAAACATAACTCCATATTTTTAAAAAAATGAGCCAAAATGAGTAAAGTAAGAATTAAAGGGGGTGCAAGAAGCAAAAAATTGGATTGTGACAATTTGAAGAAGCCACAATTAGATTTATGAAAAATGGAAGTGTAGAGGTAAATAAAAAAAGTGGAAGTATTTTACATCTCCAACATTATAAATTATGGTCTCAATCCATAAGCTTCTTTATTTTTTACCCCTCTAGAAATCCCTTTCCCTTTTTCTTTCTACACCGGCGGACCTCCCTCTTTCTCTCTTTCTCTCTTCAATGAGTCACAGTCCTTGATGTTCTCTCGTCGCCGCTGTCTTTGCATGGTCCAATGCCATCATTGTCGTCGTCGTCGTTGTCGTTGTCATCTTCCTCGAGCAAGGAGGTATGTTGTAGGTAGTTATTTTTCCTCTTTATTTTCCTATGGTGGTTGAATTTTTTAATATTATTTTATTGTGTAAGGAGCGATACTTATATAAGAAACCACTCCTCCTTCTTCAAGCTTCGGTTCCACCACGTAGAATTGCTTCAACGTTGTTTTTTTTCAAGATATGGGTTTTTCTCGATAAGAAACTCTCCAAGCTCCTGCGTTGGAGATGTTGGTGTGAAGGTTGCGTTGGTATAAAAATTAATTAAAGATAACTTAAAAGAAAATAATTAGTATTACATATATTAAAAAGATATATAAACTTTTTAATGATTTGTCACTTAAGAATTATATAGTTAAGTGGATTTGGGAAAAATTAGGATGAGTGTTATTATAAAAAAATTGGTAGAAAGTATGTGAATGAGAATAAAATATGTTGAAAAATTTAACATTAGTTTATAATAACATATCCTGGAAGTAGTTTATTGTTATATTTATTATTTGTTATGTTGAAAAATTTTAGAATAAGTAATGTTACGAAAATTTTCTTAAAAAACACATGCATTGAGGATAAAACATGATAAAAAATTATATTAATTTAAGGAGAAGATCATTAATCTTAAGAGTGAGGGTGACGATTAGACTAACTTGACTTCTAATCTTCAATAGACTATTTTGAAATTTATTCATTTAGAGGACTTAATTGATTTTTAATTTTAGAAACTAAAACGGTGATTCTCACTCATATATTTAACACAAAATATAGACATTTTTTTAATGTAGTTTCACACTTTTTTTTTTAACTTTCCAAAGCCTGGACCGAAAAATTATAATAAAAGGTTAATTGTAAGGGAAAAATTAATATTAATTATAAAAATTAGTGGTAAGGTACGTGCATTGCATGTTTTATAAAAAGTAAATAAAAAGGAGAGAGAGTAAAAAAGTGAGTAAAATAAATAAAAAATTTAAAAAGTCCGATCATCACTTAGCAACGACTAAACAGTTTTTATAACACTGAACAATTTTTGTATTACTATTGAATATTGATAATTTTGACTTCGTGTCGTTGCTAGCTTGTGATATTCATCCATGGATACACAAAAGATAGGCTAATGTAGAAATTCTTTTTAGTTATGTAAATTATAAAATTTCAAACTAATAAGAGTTATTTACAGTTGTTGTAAATTGTATATAAATACTAGATACAACTGGTAAAGATAGAGCCAACATTTAAGTCCAGGTCATGAGACATAAGGTTCTATTTTCCAATCTTAAATGTACGTACTCATTTACTTTCAATGTATTTTTTTTTTTTATTTCTTAGTTCAATTCTTATTTTCAGTCTCTTTTTATTTTATTTTATTTTATGACTGGAAGTCTCTTTTTTTTTTTTCAATTTTCACTTAATGTATATTTAAACACAAACTTAGAGTTAAAGAGAAGTTAATTCCCCTTCCCAAAATGTTATTTTATGAGAAAAATTATAGACATTTTTTCACGGTAAATACACACTCATGATCGTGACAACAGCAATAATTCTCCATATTTGTATGAAATTGATATAATTTGATTCAAGAAATACTATCAACATACTCTTGAATATTTTTTTTATTACATACTCTTATTTGATTAAATTTACAGGGATCGTCTCATTAAAAGCGTGAATTTTATTCTCTATTTAGTAGATCTAATTTTAAAACTTTTTTGGGGCATATATATCTCATTTTCAAAGTAGTTGAATCCAAATACTTTTAAGCAGTAAAAAATGGGTTAAAAAGAGAATGTTAAAAAGTGACGAGCTCTTTCTGTTCTAAAGTCAGGGAAATTTGAAAAAGACCAGAAGAATTCCTGCCTAATGGCTATGAAGTTAAACTCGAGCAAGGCTTATGAGAAATTGAAACGAGTGTTTCAGAAGAGTATATGGATGAGACATTTGGGCCTATATGAGGGGTCCTTTTCCAGAATGGATATCAGTGCAGATAGTGTTGACACGTATGTCCATGGCATTGTCAATTTCTATTTGGGCCATTGGAAATTTTCTGGTTTTAATAATTGTGACTTTTCTCATGTCCATTGCAATATGGTTGCGGATTTTCTTGTATAATTTGCATGAGCCTTGATTTGGTTAGAAACTCTGATAGTTTGTTTGATTGTGAAGATGAAAATAGAGGAGAAATATTTGATCTAAAATAGAGTATAAAAAATGTAAAAAAATCATATTTTTTTTCTAATTTTGTCATCTATTTTTCTATTAAATACACTCTAATACGCTCTAAGTTTCATTGTTTTTATCTGGATTTCTGAGTTAAATGATAATATTTGTTTTCATGAATTATATAAAAATACAATTCTACCCATAAATATAACTATAAAGTACAATTCACTATTTTTTACAAATAAAACCATCGAACATGTGCATTAATCAATACAATTTTATTTCAACTTAATAAAAAAATTCAATTACTTTGAATATACTATTATGTTAAATATTAGTAGTATATTGCAAAGAAAAGTTTTGTTGGCTATACTAATCACACTTGAAAAATCATAGCTATAATAAAGAACTAATAATCATGCGTTTGTTCACTGGTGGAAGACTAGAAGTAGGTAGTCCATTTTTTCAAGAAAAGAACTAGAAGCAGCCAACTTTACCGTTTGTAATTTAACGCACTCAGATTTTTAAGAAAGTACAGATATTTTTTCAGGCGATTCCATAATCTTTTGTTTGGTCTATCAATTACAATCTACCACAGTGAAAGAGATTTTAACATATTATCTTACATTACGTTTGGGCACCTTTTTACACCTTAAAAACAAAAGGCAATATAAAAAAAATGAAAAGAAAAGGCAGAAAACCAATCAACGATTGGACCACCCTCATGCAAATATCAAATTGACAGATGTAAACTCAAGAGAAAAACGTGCAGCCAAGAATTACCTCCAACGTTGTACGTTGTTCCTTCATTCCTCCTAAAGTTCAAACCTAACCGTGTGTCAAGCATAATTGTGTCCCTTTCGAAGATATAAATTGGGTTGAATAATTAAAGAAAAAATGTCACAAATTCAATTAACAAAACCTATAAACTAATAATTAATATTTATCAATAAAAATTATGTCCTTCTTTATGTTTAACCTCCTCTCTACTACCGCCAGTCAAAACCCCACTAACATGTCACTAAATCAACTCATGCAAATATATCTTTCATTGCTCCTTAATAACTATTCCCAATGATATCATCACTGTCTCATCTTCCTCTCATCCCCTTCCCCAGAACCCTCATTCTCGATGGCTCTTGCTAGCTCTGTGGTTGAGCTTCAAGCCTCTTCAGTGAAGAAGAAAACTGCAGTTTGCAGAAGTTGGATTCTGCTGGACCACTATGGCAAGGGCACTGTTCTGGATGCGGATAAGTATGCTATCATGCGCCTGGTTCAAATTCACGCAAGAGATCTTCGGATTCTCGACCCTCTCTTATCTTATCCTTCCACCATTTTGGGCAGAGAGAAAGTCATTGTTCTCAATTTAGAGGCAAATTAAACACTTTTTTCCATCACTTGTTTTGTTTTGCTTTTTGAATTTGTTTTAACATCTTGTTGATTTTTTCCTTTTGCAGCACATTAAAGCTATCATCACTGCAGATGAGGTACGTTTGATGTTGATAGAGTACTAGAAAAATCAGAATTAGCGACGAAAAAATCTGTATGGAATTCTTAAAAAGTCCGTGACTAGTATTTAGTGACAGAACACTTTTCGGTCACTAAATTCATTCATTAGTTCATTCATTGATTTTTAATTTGTAATCATATGTCTCTCATTTCGAATGATATTCTTTGGATGAATTTTTCCAAAAAAAATACGAAGGTAAAAAAATGAAATAAAGTTCTCCCATAAGCGTTTAGAATTCAAAATAGGACCAATGGTACTGTTTGTTCTTTGAGAGCTTACAAGTGATGTAGTGGAAATGGAATCGGTTTTCAGTTTTGGCAGGTTGTGTTGTTTGTGCTTGGTAGTGCAGGTGTTGCTAAGAGACCCAACGGATGATGACGTTGTGCCAATTGTTGAGGAACTTCGACGACGGTTACCCCAAGTAAGTGCTGCTGAGCAAGGCCAAGGAGAAGAAGAGGCTTGCACTCAAGATGGTGAAGGTGGAGAAGAAAATGGTGCGCTTTTTGAAAACATTTCAATTTAATTTATTACTATAATCAAACAGTGTTAGTGTTGTTCTGCTTTGATTTCTTTAGTTTTTGCTTCTGTTGCAATAATGGAAAATTGGCTTCAATGACTGGTAGAATTTCCATTTGAGATACGGGCTTTGGAAGTTTTATTTGAGGCAATTTGTAGTTTTCTTGACGCACGAACGAGAGAGCTAGAGACTTCTGCTTATCCAGCTTTGGACGAACTGACCTCTAAGGTAAAGCCTTTGCATAAGAATTGTGTTTTTTTTTAAATGGTCTTCATAGATTTTTCACCTTGGTACAAGAACTTGTTACATGGCTACCAAGGTTTTAAACTGCGATTGTGGTCTCGATTTAGTTGCATTTGTTGATATTATGTACAAATGTGTCTGATGTGGCCACAATTTCAGTTACAAACAACTGAAAAACCTTGATGCTGGGGACAAAGTCACGGTTATAGACCTTTTTAAAATCTTAGCTATGAGTACTTTTAGATATACATTTACACTGTTGTCCATCTTATTTGTACCCAATTTCTCTTCCTATCTCTCTTTTTCAATCCAAATCAACCTCAAAATGAGGTGTACATTTATATTTTTCCTCTATGATGAAGCAAAATGCATGGACATGATATGGCAAGCTGTGAGTTTTGAATTTTCTCTACATTTTAAATGATTATTGTACAATCCTCTGCTCTGTCCATTTAAGCATGATAATTCTTTACAAGCTTATCTTGATACCATTGTATTGTCATTTGTCAGCAAAATATGTCAACTTTAAAAGCTAGGCTATGAAACAATTTTGTTCATAATTGGTGTTATATAATTATTTTTATTTTTTTAAAATTATTCTCCCCATTTTATGCTAGCAAAGCGGTTCTGGAGTGAGAAATATATTTATCAGAAAGACAGCACATAATCCTTATGGACTAAACCTAATACTATTACTATTTTTTTCTGCTCTAAAACTTAGATTGCCTACATATCCATATCGAAATCTGTTATATAAAAGCTTGAGTTTGTTAATTAATGATTGATTTCCCATTATCTATTATGGGTTGTGGCAAAATTATGACACTTTCTCCCCCTTCCAATCACTCTGGTTGAATGACACTTGTGTCCAGATCAGCAGTCGTAATTTGGATAGAGTGCGAAAATTGAAATGTGCAATGACGAGGTTGACAATTCGAGTTCAAAAGGTATGTTTAAATAGCAAACAGATTTTTTAACACAATTTTATTCCCTTCCCTCTCACAAGTGAATTCCCCTTTTTTCCTTTTTTTTAACGTGTTGTTTGCTATACAATTAACAACTGTGCTCCAAAATCTCTTCTGTGGTATTGCTGTCTTCATTACTTAAGTAGTAGTTAACTTAACTGTCACTGATTTTCCCTTTCTTTAACATATTAGAATCCATATTTTTCTGTTTGCATTTACTTCGCTAGCTTTCTTGTAGATTAGAGACGAACTAGAAAACCTACTTGATGATGATGATGACATGGCTGATCTTTACTTATCAAGAAAATCGGATGCTTCATCCTCTCCAACAAGTAGCTCTGATGCTCCATACTGGCTTTATGGGTCTCCAAATACAGGTTCAAAAAGACACAAATCAAGCAGAGTTAGTGGAACAACAGTTCAAAGGGAGAATGATGTTGAGGAGCTCGAAATGTTACTTGAGGTTACAAAACTTTTCATTTTTAATTTTGCCACAGATACTACCGGATTAGTTAAATGAATTGCATCAAACTGAACAAATGTCGTGCTTTGCCTTTGCAGGCCTATTTCATGCAAATTGACGGTACATTAAATAAATTGGCCACAGTATGAACTGCATTTTCTTTTAATCATTCATACTATATTTTTGTTTAGTACTAATTAAGTGATAAATTTTGCTATTTTGATACTTGCCCTCATTTCAGTTGCGAGAATATATCGATGACACAGAAGATTACATCAACATACAGGTAAATTTTAGGCACAACTGCTTTGTAGATTTTAAGCTCTCACTATCAGAAATAGAGGGGGTAAAAGTTTAGAATTTTTTAACAGAATTTGAACACACCACTTATAGCATAACAACTCTTTGTAACATGTCACACGTGAGTGCAGCTTGACAATCACAGAAATCAACTGATTCAGGTATAAGCTTTTCAAGACGGTTGTTTTCTCCTTATGAGGTTATGTATCAATATGCCTATTCATACAAATATATTTTTGAAACATTTGTTACCAAAGCCATGATTGATGTCATTAATTAATACTACTTTTATGAGGTTATGTATCAATATGTCTATCATTCTTTGGGACAGCTGGAGCTCTTCATCAGTGCTGGGACTGTCTGTATGTCCTTATATTCATTGGTGGCTGCAATATTTGGTATGAACATACCATATACATGGAAAGCACCAGGCCACGAACATGTGTTTAAATGGGTATGTACACATCACTTGCAACAATATGAGAAAGGAATTTCAAATATCCTGACCAACTTTTGTCAGATAAATTAAGGAATGTTATGTATGTGTCATGTGAGTGAGTGAGTGAGTGAGAGAGTATATAGCTTTACCTGATTATTTTCAATTCATTTTTTTTTAATATAATTTTAGGTGGTGATCTTTGGGGGAATGGTTTGTGCATCCTTGTTTTTATCCATAGTATCGTATGCTCGACGCAAAGGCCTTGTTGGGTCCTGAAAAATGAAAAGCATAAAGCATGCATGTCGGGAGATATCAGGTTAAGTCAAAAGTGGGCAATTTCGACACATTGCCTCAAAACAATACTACAGTAATTTGCTTTTATCTCGTAACTAATTAGTTCGCTATTTGGATAAAATGGCTATTGGTTGGCAAGATGAATGCACTGAATATTATTTTTATAATAATTAGTTGTAAAACCCATTGTTAGTTTTATTTTTATTTTTTAGTTCATATTCCTTCTAGAGTGAACAATTCATATAGTAAATGAATGAGTAATTTCAATCGTTGATGATAAAATTATGGGTGTATTGAAATATTAATCATTAGTTTTTTCCATCAATAATTAAGATCACTTGCTTTATCTTGTATATTTTAGAATAGCCAATTCCTTTCGGTACAAGTGACAAGAATTATTTGATTCTGAAGAGAAATTTAGCCGGTTTCACCTGCATTTTATCTGCCATTATCCTCTTTATACACTTTTTTAATGTAAGGTATTTCATCAAATCGATTATGCGCATGCGGCTATCAATTACTGTACTACGTACAATCATACTATTTATCATCTTTTTGCGACAATTTCTGAATTTCGGGCCGTTTTCTACCACTTTTGATCCAATGATTAACATTGGCTTATTTTGTCTATTAATAAATGTTACTATTAAAAAGTACTAAGAAAAGAATTGAGACAGATGTAATTATTCATAGCATTTCTCCCATGTCATTATTTGTGTTATATTAGCAGACAATGAAGCATGTATACGGTGTGGATGTGAAGTCTGAACTTCTGAAATTAACGTTAATTTTAAAGTACTTTTGTCGGTACTAACTGTTCATATTATACAAATCCATGTTTCAAACTCCCAAAACTTTCTCTTAACCTCTGAAGTGGATTATTCTCAAGATGCAGAGTTTTATTTCTTTCTTTTTTCCCCAAAGCTCGAGTCTAATACTCAATTGCACATGGTCTCAAGTCTTAACTCAACTTATGGGCAAGGTCCTCATAAGTCTGAACATGCAGTAATGAGAGAAAAAAAAGGGTAAGGAACCCTTTTGCAATTAAGATAACACCAAGATCACATGTTCCTTTGGTAACTCACATTTTTAGACAAAGCCAATTGAATTTGCTTTTTGACTTTGGAGTTTGGTGTGAACTCTCCAACTGACCCACCTAAACTTTTTTTGGCTGGATTAGCAAGATGAGGATAAATGTACCCCTAACTAACCTTCAATGAAAAGCAAATGACATTTGGACACGTATTTAACATTTCTTCGTGAAATTGTTACGACTCACCAAACCATTGCCTTGCATTAGATTAGAACAGTCAAATTTTTATTGGGCAATCTTTGCTTTAAATTATATATCTAACCATCCATTCTTTATAATATCCATAAATGTATTGATTTAATATTTTAATAATAAACTTTTATATAAAATAAATCTGATATAATTAAGTGTATGATTTAAGATTAAAATTGATCAATAAAGATTTTACTTTTCAAATATTGCTCTAATATTCTGCGGACCATCTTCCCACGTAAAATATCAGTCCGAGCATGCAAAAATATAAAGCTGCAAATTAAAATCTATAATAATTGATAGTATACAAAATTTATAATTCGGCTTGTACTAACAGAATTTCATTTTATATATTTAAAAAATAGTTAACGGTGTAATTGTTGTAACTAAAAAAGTGGCTTCATATATTAGAATTTCTGTACCAAAAAAATCACAACTTTACCAAAATTAATGTATAATATGATTTATTTACCTCTAATAATGTGTCAAATGACGAGCTAAGCAAGTAACCTGATAGAGTTGCATGAGAATTGTATATAAATTCTTTTTTTGGGAGTGATGTTTATATAAAAATTTTAAAACGGCTATCATTATTTAACTACGTTCAGGTCTCTTGAATTGTGTTTTCTTTTTTGTCATACAACTTGTTAGATAGAGAGAGAAAATTACTCATCGAGCAAATTTATAAACTGTAAATATAGATGAAAATATTAATAATTTAATATTGTTTAAATAGTTTAGATCAAAATATAAATATACATTACTTTTAAGTGGAAAGCATTAGTTGAAAGTTGTTAATCTATATAAATTAAAAATGTTTAATAAAATTAGTTGTTAAAAGGACATGCTTGTATATATTGTTTTAATAATATAAACTCTATTCTTATTTTTAGAAAAAATATTTTTATATAATTATAATTTTAGGTGTTTTAGTTAATTTTAAACTATTTGTATTTTTGTATATATATATATATATATATATATATCAAATATATTATTAAAAAGTTATAAAAAAAAGTGCAAACTTGTTATTTCAAAGGAGGTGGCTAATAAACGAGGAGTTAATTTGATTAAAACGTTGATGGTAAAAATAAAAAAAAAATGTTATAATATTAGGCACTACGTCAAATAAAATATAGATGTTTCAAGTTAATAAAATAAATTCATTTTGTAAACAGTTGTGTTTTAGCCACAAACTAATTAAATAAGTTACGAACTACTTGAAATTACTTGTTAAACACATTTTAAGTTTAAACTAAATCAACAGCTATGTTTTTTTAGCCTTTTTATACTAATATTG
>PYAF01006099.1:76052-96647 GCA_007407185.1 Glycine tomentella
TGATTTTTCAAAATTCCTGAAAATGATATCTTAGGGTTTTTCTTAACTAAGATTATCAATAAGTCTTTATTTAAGGCCATTCTATGTTTGTGTCAGGTTTCCAGAATGTTACTAAGTCTATTTGACCTAACCAGAGCTATAAGGACATATTGGTCATTTGGACAAATGTTAGGGGTATTTTGGTCTTTTACCCTAAGGATCTAAATGTCATTTGTAAAATTATCCAAGGACATTTTGGGCATTTTCAAAAATATCTGAGGACATTTATGTCATTTATCTAGTAATGCATATTTATAAGAGAATGTATCTGAATGCACAGATACAGAGAATATGGGGTGTTACAATATATCTCTTAGATGTTATTATTGTTGTTGATATGGGTAGGGTTTGATCCTAAGGTACTCGTGCTCGTTCAAGTATGTGGGTAATTAGCTTTTGTAGGTATCTATGGGATACATTAATCATTGTTATCTCTAGCGACAAAATTCTTATTCGAATTTGAGATTTATGGTTTAATGAAAATAATTTATCGTTAGATAATTCACGCGCTTGTGATAATTACATATTAGTTCATAATTAAATGACATTAGTGCATTATTTTATAATTAAATTCTTTAATAAGACCTAGCAAAACATTCCAGACCTAGTAAAAGACTCCTCTAAGAAACAAGGTTCAACGGATTCAAACCCACTCCATCTGTATTTTAGATGTTAAATAAATAGTGATAAGACATTGAAAAATTGGTAGGTAGTCTTTCAAAGGGTTGTATGTATAATTGTATGTGTTAATTGTTAAGGACCTTTACATTCCTCCCTTGGCACTTGCTGTATCATCAACAATTCAACATAACCTATCATCATGGACCCTACCGCATGACACGCCGCCCAACGGCGCGCACCGTGACCCCGGCGCACGTTATCACACCCCCTAACCCTCTCTAGCTGTCCTTTATTTTTTTTCCGTCTAGCTGTCGTTCGTTGAAGTGTGGAACATATGTCCTTAAAATATTTCCTTTTGAATTCTCAATATTGTTCCCAAAAGCAAATAATAAAATAAAATTTACCCCAGAAACAAAATAAAAATGCAAGGTAAAAATATAAAGAAAGACATAAGAAAGAGAGAAGAAAAACACACAGCACAAAACACAAAGCACAAACACAACACTTGGTTTCGTTTCATGCTCGAAGAGGTCCTCTGGATTCAGATCAACCACAACACAACAGAAACTTCCTCTGCCAAATCCACTATAACCCACGTCAAATCCTCACGAATCTCACCGACCCATTTCCGTTTTTCATCCATCTCCACCGATAGCTACCATTACCAACACCTCCATCCATTCTCCACGCACGCTAGCTTCTTCCTTTTCCTTCTCACACCGCGCGTTCGTATTCTTAATGCAGAGCCTGATTGCGACGACATGGACGTAAATTTGGGAGGTGCCGGCTCGGTGATAGCATAGCATAGCATGCAGCAGCAGGGAGTGAGTGCGAGCGTGCGAGGAGGGAAGGAGAAGCAGCATGTCGAATCAGGGGGTCAAAGTGCGAAGGAACACGATTGTAGCATGCATGACTTGCCCTCTCTGCAACAAGTTGTTCAGGGAAGCCACAACCATATCCGAATGTCTTCACACGTGTGAGCCCCTCCTCTTTCTTTCTCCCGTGTGAAATTTCTCAATTTTTTCTCCTTTCGCTTCTTCCCTTCACTATTTGGGGGAGCATCTGGACTTTGCGTAACCGGAGACAGATATGGGTATTTCGTAATTTGACGTGTCTGATAAAAGTTTTTGTTTTGCTTTTTTTTTTTTTTTAAATAATAATTCTATTTTCTTTTTGGTTCTTCTCTCTCTGACTAAACCCGTCGAGGAGTGAGGACGTGAATGCTGGTCAGAAACATTGTTGTTTTGATTGGCCGCGTATTCAGCGGTTCTGTGTTGTTGTGCACTTGTGGAAAAGGTGTTTGAACTTTTGACTACACCCATCACTGTTCATTTAGTAAAACACAGCTTCAATCCTCGTCTTGCTGCATGCACATTGCACAACACAAATTGGCGTGCATATTATTATTACTACCGTGCTGGTTCTTGCATTTGTGGAATAATAATTGTTCTCTAGTTGTTTGTTATGTGTCCTAAAGTTAATTGCTGGTCTAATTTGATATCTTTGCATGCACTTTAATTTTTTAGTACAAGGCATGTTGTGTGCCAACTAAACTAAGAGATTTATATTTTTTTTTCTGGATTATATTCAGTTTGCAGGAAGTGCATTTATGATAAAATTACGGATGAGGAGATAGAATGTTGTCCAATATGCAACATTGATTTGGGTTGTGTTCCGCTCGAGAAACTGAGGTCAGTTCCTCCCTGCCTTTAATCGATGTCCTAGTTACCCTTATATTATATATATATACTCTTGTACTTCTTCCTTTAAAAAAGAAAAATAAATGAAATGCCACTCTGTTAATTATACTTTAAGTTGTTGAATATGCATGAAAGTTGTTTGCATTAACGTGGTATGCTACGCAATAAGAGTATCTTTTTGCAAGCCACACCTTAATTATTGTTAAAACTTACAAGGTTGCTAAAATGGAGATATATCTTTACAAAATGGAAGCTTTCTTTTTGAAAATGAATAATGTTGTTGATGAGTTGAGATGTGTGCTATAAACCTGTTGAGTACTGTTGATCTTTCAAAATCTGTTGAAACACTGTCGTGGCTTAGGAAAAAAAATAAACAAATAGCTGTCTTAGACCATACTGTTACCTTATCTTCTTCTTAGGTGGTGTTATGCTGTTGCGACGGTCTGCAAGAATGAGGAATGTTCATGCTTTGATGGTGCTATCAATACAATGTTATATCAATTTGTTACTTCTCTCATGAGAAAGTTGTCAGCTTAATACATTAATGTGAACTATAGTATACAGCGAAATAATAAAATGTTCTCAGTTTGACATCTTTCAATAATTTAGTTGATCATTTACATATAGTAATGCTGGTAATTTATTTTAAATACTTTTCCTTATATGTCTAATAGTATATAGCGTTATAGATGTAAAGTGTTTAATTCAAGCGAAATAAAAAATTGAAGTAACAGAAAATTGCAAGTTTTTACAATTATCTTTTACTCTCAGCTGGTGGCATTTAATAAATTTTAATTTGTAGTTGGAAACAGAGTTAGAAGGAATTGGGTAAAAAAATGATCCTTGTACAATTAATTGATGCAATGACCGAGATAATTGACACTAACAAGGTGGGGAGTTTTTTTTTTAATGAATTACCTACACTACCATTCCATATATCTGACTTTGGTAATGAAGCACACATGAAACTTTTTTTTCAAAAAAATACAATCAAACAAAACCGCATAGCTGATGATATCGATATTCTCTTTTGAATCGTTGCATGCTATGTTACTGATTTTGGTTTCCGATTACCAGGCCAGACCACAGTTTGCAAGATGTAAGGGCCAAAGTTTTCCCCTTAAAGGGGAGAAAGGTGAAGGCACCTGAAGTTGTCACCTCAGTACCATTACCGGCTAGGAGAAAGGAGAGATCTCTTTCATCTTTGGTAGTCAGCAGTCAGCACTCCAAGGGTATCTACACAAGCAGCTATGACAGGAAGAAGAACAAAACCTACAAGAAAGGCTAGTGGTCTGCGATCCACTAGTTTTTCCATTGAAAAGCCAGTTAAAAAAGAGGAAGATTTGCTGGAAGATCGCCCTGATAGTTCAAGCTCACCTGACACTTCACATAAGTTTGCTCAGAATTCTGGACAGGTAGTTGTAGACGACTCGTCTCTTTGAGCCTGTTGTATATTTTTCTTTCTTTTTTTTTTTTTAATAAAAATTATTGATGATGGTTCATTAACTTCATTTGATTTCCTGGATTATAGTAGCATTAGTTTACTCATTATTATGCTCAAGTTTATTTTCCTGGTGCAGAGTATGTCCCCTTGTGAGGGTAGTCAATCCATACCAAATAAAGGATCAGAGAATGGTGCCGAACCATGGGATGCAAAATTGGATCTTTGGAAACCTTTGAATTGTTTAGTAGAGGTTGCAAGTAGGAGTAAATCTTTCAAGTCGAATAATATGCAAGGGTCTGATGCTAAATTAGAAACCAATCAAGTAAATGAGAGTGATTCTCAAGTTCAGAAAACCAAAAATAAGGAAAATAAACGTAAGGCGAAAATTGAGGATGAAAAGAGTAGCCCTTATCCTGTCTCTTCAGATACAGCAAAACCAAATAAATTGCGCAGAATACGCAAGAAAAAGGAGCCTGCTTCTGGAGAATCTGGCATATCACCCCAAGCTCTGCTGGATTCTGCCAGCAATAGACTCTCAAGGACTGGTCCAATTTGGTTCTCCTTGGTGGCTTCTGAAAACCAGTGAGATATCAAATCTTTGAAACTAAATAACTAATAATGTGAAATCCTCTGCATATTAAAGATGTTCTACACATCCTTTTCTGAATATCTTTCTAAGTACTAATATTAAACTAATGTTTCAGGGAAGGAGATGCTCCCTTGCCTCAAATTCCTGCAAGTTATTTGAGAATAAAGTAAGTTCCTATGGGCTCCCTATGGCTTTATTGACACTGTTTGGTACTTTAGTTTTGATTTATTGCATGCTTTTAACAGAGGAATGTCATTCTTGGAGCAATGTATAACTCATGTTACTGACTACTATATATGTGAATTTCTATACAAATATTCATGAAAATATTTATCTTAGTTTAGCTTATCTCCCTATAGTGAGTTTCAACTTTCAGGCAACATATTGAATGAGAGAAATAAAAAGTCAATCATTTTGACCTTCCATTAAATTATGATTCAGCATTATAAAATTCTTATGAAGGAAAATATTTTTTTGACATCTTATTAACTTATCATAATCAGCAAATGCTTAAAAATGTAAAAAAAGGTACTTTTTTTTTTATAAAAAAAGAAAAATTACATCTAACAAACTCTAAATATAAACCTGAAAATTGTTGTTGAACCTCTCATTTTGTTTATTTTTAAGATAAATTGTTTGAAACTCAGATAATTATCTCTATATAGTCATCTCCAAGTCTTACACAATTGGAGAATTTCACGTTACTGTTAGCAATTTGTATTTTGGATAAATGATTGGCTGGGTGGATTTTTAAAAATTCCAGTCATACTTAGAGTCTCCCCACCCAATTAATAAATCTAACAATTTCCATATGATTTCTCTCAAGAGTATTTCCTTTTTTCTAATATGTTGATTTTGAGAAATTTTCCAGCTTTTCATAGCCAGGGAATTGGAAGAACATCTATTTGTGTGTAGATTATCCATCTATATTTCAGATTTCATATAAACTCTGCCAAGTACAAACCTTTAATAAAGAAGATATTATTCCTCTTTTCCACTTCTAGTATATAAAGTATTCTTATAGTCATTACATTTACCCAAAATTACCTAATAAAGAAATTTACGATTTTTTGCATTATATATCAATTGTGTTGGTCGTGGACATGAGGGCATTTATGTAAATCAAACTTCAGGCTTTGAATAAGGATATGTGTATGAGATGTATTGATTTTGTAATTAAAGGGTTTCAGCCAGTTATTTCATGACAGAAACATGCTTGAGAAACTATTTCTACTCTATCTATGCTGCTAAAGCTTCCTAAGATGTAGAAATCTAACTAAACTAGAAATTTATATAATGTATTTTCTGTTTGCCACAGGGATGGTAGCATATCAGTTTCATTCATCCAAAAATATCTAATGAAGAAACTGGATTTGACCAGTGAAGCAGAGGTAACTCTCTCCTTTAGTAATACATCCAAAAAAATCAACTGGAACTGAAAGATTTTATTGTTTTGTTCTTTTCTCTGAAGCATAGCTTTTGTTTAAACTCTTTTCTATCTGTGCGGGCCAAGCTATTGTTGTCTGCTATACCAAAGCATCAAGAATTTGATTGTCCTGAAGCTTTTGTCATACTTGCATGGTTCGATGATATAATAAGCAATATCCATTTGTTGCAAACTCTAACTGCACTGCAATAACTTGTACTCTCTCCTGTCTTGAATATAAGAAGAAAAAAACATGTATGCTAGTCCAAAATATAATTTTACCCTATTTAATGAAAGCATATCCAAAATACCCTTAATTTAATTGGGATTGTTTCCAATTGATATTAAGTTCTAATGAAGGGAAGTTTCGGCAATAAAGTTTTTTTAAAGAGAAAATAGACTATACACTAACAGTATAAAAAATATTTACATTGTCATCCAATCATGAACCCACATGTATGATAAATTTATTGACTCATTTTTTAAATAGGGTTAGTAAAATTAAATGATGTTAACTTACTTCTTAACTAGTATGAATTAATTTTTTGTTTGTTTGTTTGTATTTGAGACCAGATAGAGTATTTTATACCAATAACCTGGCAAGTTGAATTACATTACTCTTTTCATTATTTTATTTATTTTGTGCAGATTTTGCCAGTTTATATATTTCCTCATTCTTGAGTTAACTGATTTTGTAGGTTGAGATTAAATGTATGGGACAACCAGTGCTCCCTACATTGCAGCTATATAATTTGGTTGAGTTGTGGCTGGATACAGCGTCCACGTCACAGAGAATTCCGGCAACTATTGGGTCCTCAGCAAAGGATTTTGTCATGGTCCTGGCTTATGCTCGGAAGGTTCCACACCCTTGATCATGCTTCTTCCCCTTTCATACTTTTAATGCACCTTGAAAATCTTCTTCATAGCATAGTCACTTACCATCACCACCGTGAAGGATACTGGATAGGATAAGATAGGCAAAATAAATTATAAATAATTTCTCTCCATAAAAACGTACCCTTCTGTTCATTAATGTAGGCACCTAGGCATCCTGATCTGGTAGTCGCTGTAATGCTCATTACATCCTGATTTTTCATGACCATCTTTTTTATTTATTAAATTCGCATATTTCTATACTTTGGAGTTCACATGTGACTTAGATATAAGAAGCTACGGGCCACCATGCCTCCTGGTTAGAAGAGGCCATTTGTTGAGAATTTGACATCTGAATCAAGAGGATTCTTTGTTTTTTACCCTTTATTCTTTTTGTTTGTTTCCCAATAGCCATCAAATGCAAACAATGAGCCGAAACTTCCCACTTTCCTCGTTTATAAACTATATGTTTGTTTCCACTTTCCACCGGAGCAGAATAAACTTTTTTATAATAAATAAGTTTCTAAAAAGAGATTAATTTGTTTGTACTGTGTAAAGATTTTTATATTGTCGATTAACAATTATTATAAAAATTAGTAAACTAATTATATATGCTTCCGGTCTTAACTTACCTGGTCATTCCTCCAGGGCTGTTATTTTGAAGAAATTTAAGTACTTAAAGTAAGGTTACTCTGAATGCATTAGCATTGGATAACATCACAAGATTCTGATTTGTTAGCCTTTGAGATTGAAGTAATGATTAACATGCACATACAATACTACTTTTACTTGAGGTTATTGTAGATTTCTAGTTTATGAAAATATGTTCTAACAAAAAAAAAAAAAAAACTGGAAAGAACATATATTTTTCCCCATGAAGCCTATTCATTCATATATTATAAAATATAAGTATTATTGTAAGTATCTTGTTTTAATGAGTCATGTAACTTTAAAGTATTTTATTTTAGAAAAATATTTCTACTTAAATATAACTAATCTTAATTGAATTTGAATTTTAAATTTTAATAGGTCTTATCAAATAAATAAATAAAAACCATATTTATTAACTAAAACAATTTATTTGATATTTTTTTTCAAAATCAATTTTTTTATATTCCAGTCTAATAATATAGTTTATTAATTATTATTATTGATAGTAAACGCATTGTTGCATTATTTGTTATTTTTCAAAATGTAATATTATTATTATTTAATAATGATTATTTTATTTTCATATATTTTTTATTTTAAAATATGTAATTGCATTATTATGTATTAATATATTTTTTTTATATTTCTCCTAAATTAAAAACTTCAAGAGTTAATAATATTTCTCACATATTTTCATCCACTTTATTTTTATTCAAATTAAACGCTTTATAAGTTTACTTTTTTCATTGCATAAAGCAGGTTTAAGCATCATCAAGCATGAGGAAGGACCATGATCTCGTTCAAAATAGTTTGACTTTAGGAGATATTTACTTCAAGGTATAATATTGCATATATGATAATTGCATTCTCAAAAAAAAAAAATATGAAGTTTAGAAAAAAAGGATCAATTTACTCCAATAGTTAATAGTTACTCATCATCTTCAATATTTATTTTCTTAAAATCTAATGATTTAAATAAGTCTATTATATTTCAAGAAAATGAATGATACGGATAAAGAGTAAAAGAATTACTCTTGATGTATTTTAATCTATCCTCCTAATAAAAATATATGAACATGTTATTTTTTTGTTTGTTTGAAATATGAACATGTTTGCTTGACACTTAGTAATTTTAAGAAAAATATATAATCATTGAATATATATTAAAGAACATATTATTATAATTTTCATCAACTAATCATTAGATAACACAGTGACGATGATTATCAAACTTTTATGGTCTAGCTAGTAGCCATAGTATTAAAAAAATATGGTTATGGTTCATTATAAGGTTATGATTCATTTTTCTATCTAAATATCCAAGAATCAAGATATTTGAGATATCAAGATTTACATGTTCCAAAAAATCCTTAGGGGATCACTAGAGACTACTGGAAAGGATTGGCGTTCCGTGGTTCTGTTTTGCCGTTATTCAATTGTTTTCCCATTTCAAGACTCCACTCACACTCACATGGGGACTGAAAAGACCAGGCTTTCGCAGAGAACAACACATGCGAGTCATAATCAACAAATCACAACTACAAACAAAAGTAGCCGCCGGACCACTCCAAAGGGCACACGCTTTCCCTCCAAAGCAAACTCAAAATAATGCCATTAGGAACCCATGTTCTTAATTGGCCACAGCTTGGAGCACCCAGCTAACAATTATCCTAGTAAACCTTTTTTAGTCGTTGAAAGATGCATGATGCATCTATTATTAATTGGAATTCTTAGAAATTCCCTTTAACTTTATCCATTTCTGACAGCGTATAATCTATCATTAAGGACCTGTTTGTATAGGGTGATTTTGCCAAAGCAAGAAAACATCCACTAGACTGGTGGTAACTACCATTTAACGTATTTGCAGAACGAGCAAACACATAGACATGATGAAATCTTTCTCACAATATCAGCCTAACATTCAATCATTGGTGGTGTAGCAAGTAGCAACCCTTCCTACTATTTTACTCAAAAAAGATAAAAAGGCATCCTGACATCATATTCAAAATGAACCTATTATCAATACTCAAATAGTATTGAATCATTGACGATATACCTAGCTATATGCCATCGAGATGTTAGACAGGATAAACGCTTAGAATAACTTTCAAGAAGTTGAATAGAAGTACAAAATTAAATATGGATGTTAACTGAAAATGAAGATCTTAGTAAAGAACGGGCGACTATTTGCAAACTGAAATGCACGTAGCCTTTAATAATGGAAACTTAAAAGGTACCTACATTTTCACTTTACAGAAAGAAAATCAAATATTACAATGCAAGAAGCGTATCAAAATCAAAATAGCAAACGATACACCGTAATTGGAACTCTAACTACACAATTGAAACCCTTCAATTAATCCAAAAAATTTACAAACCAAAAACCCCATCCCCGCAAAACATATTGTGAAAAAAAAAATTGTATACATCAAAAGGCAGAATAAATAACGTAACCTTTTATCTCCACTTGTCCCGTTAAGAATATTGATGCACGAACACTTATTCTCTTCCCCTGTACCCAAATGCTTGAAAAAACCATGGTATACTAACATTTCCATAAAATAAATGTAACGCAATAGTAATGTACCAGTGTTGAGAAGTGGTTTCCGTTCCTTAATTAAGTGATGCATATTCAAATTTTGTGTGACCATTGAATATGAATTAGATAGTGTTGATAGGAAATACCCGCTTTACGAAGGAAAAAAAAAAGTATAGCAAATGAATGACCTATTATATAAGTGTGTACCCTCCCGTTCGTTTCGTAGGGGTACCCCCAACGAACGAAAGCAACCCTCCGTCGTGCTCATCCAAGTACAAATCCTCCGTGCTCCTAAACGAAGCGTGCAACACCACCAGCACAATCCCAATGATCACCGAACCCACCACGTTCACCCACACGCCGGTGAGCACCAATCCCACGACGGTCGCCACCGCAAGAACCGTCGCCACCGCCCTATCATCCAGCGCAGTGCCCAACACCACCACGGGCTCGTCGCGGAAGAAGTAGAGGAAGAACCACACCACGAGCGCCACCAAGTACACGATGATCGAGACCGGGTGCCAGAGGAGGCTCAGGAACAAAACGAACAGCACCATCATGAAGTAGTTCACGCGGAAGTGATTGAGGTTGCGCCTCACGCGCATCGTCGCTTCGCCGATCGAGTAAGGACGCGTGAATGAGTAGAGTGCGAACACCTCTTCCCATGGTCGGCGCGTGGCGAAAGAAGAGCGCGTGGTTGTCGCGGGGCGTGTGACGAAATAGGGGGGAGTGGAGTTAGATGATGAGGGCGAGGGGAGAGAACTGTAATGAGGCGCTGAAGAAGACGTTGACGTCATCGCATGTAGAGAGATTCAAATTCAAATCTGGAACTTGGAAAGTTTAAGGTTAAATGGATCTAAATTGATGAAACTATAGATCCGCTAATGGAAGATGAAGGAGAAGAAGAAGATTCAGGAGAAAGTTGTGTACTTTGTGTGGTGGAATCAACGGTGTCGTTTAGATGTTGTGCTGTAAAAAAAATGAAAATAAAGGAAGTGTTTCGTGTTTTCGCTGTCGTTTAATTCATAATCAACGATGCCAGCGAGTCCATGAAATCCCATGGGGCATTCGAGTGTGTTGGGGTCCCACTGAGCAGCAACATGACAAGTTTACAACTAACTAGCGGCTGTTGTCTACGCATAATTGTGATTATTGTTATTAATTGAAAATTGCGAATGGGTCAAGTAAGTAAGAAAATGAGCATTATTGATTATTGTTTGGCATTTGACTACGTGTTAGTACACGTTGTGACAACAAGAAACTACAAGGCAGAATATGAAGATTGTCTATTGTTTTGTTTTGTTTTGTTTTTCGGATGTGAAGGGTTTTCAAGAGGGTGGTGAAGTTTGGAATTATTTCATTTCACTTATCACAGTTCGGTTCAGTCTCACGAGTGGCCCGTGACTTGGAAATGATGAATTCTGCATGTATGAGAAATCTGACTCATTGGAGAATAGTCCATTCTGAAATTTGCAGGTTCTCTTGCTGTACTATGCAAATGTTAGGAAACATAATCACAGAGGAGGAAAAACACCAGAATATTGTACTCATACTAGAAGTGTATTAGAACGAGTAAGAATTATTATGGGTTATATTTATATAGTCAATTAATTTTCTACATCTCTAATAGCAAAGGAATAGATTGTTGATGATAGCATTTTTACTACGATTTTTTTTTTTTTTATAAATAAATTCTAATTGAACCACAGATATGAAAAGGCAGATAGGCCTTTTCACCAAGAAGGGGCATTTTTTTTTTAATTTAATTAATTTCCAAATGAATATAAATCCTATAGATCTCCACGACTTTAAGATAAAAAGTAGTATTTTTCTTGTGAATTCTGTTTTTTTTATAATTTTTTTAATGAAGTCATAATTAATGTCACAATCTTTACAAATATTTTTTTTTTAACTGAACAAACTAAAGACCGAAATTTCTTTAAAGTCATAACTCTTCTCTTCCTACTACTTCTAACTTATTTATTTTCTATATTTTTGTTTTTAATTATGAATTATTATTTGCATCTTATTTATGTTCTATATTTCTGTTTCTAATATTATGAATTATTATTTACAATGGAAATTAAAAAAATGATGTAAACAAAATCCTTAAAAGATATGTTTGATACTTCAAAATCATAAAATACATTGAGAAGATTAAATCACTAGTGGTTTTCATGAATATACCAATTTTAAATAAGTCTAAAAAATATTTATTATATAGAACAGAAAGAAATAATCATAATAATTATCATTATAAACAAGTTGACATTTGTTTATTTTCAATTTTATGTTTGTGATTAATTTATATTTTTTAGTTTATATTAATATATTATGTTCTTTTCATTTTAACAAGTATTTTTATTAGTAAATTATTTTCTCATTAATATTAAAATAATTTTATTAAATAAAATTAATTAATAGTACTATCAAAGTCATACAAAATTATTAATTTATATAAATATCTTAGAAGTCGTAGAATAAAGCATGACTTTAAAATCATTTAAGATTATCCAACTTTAGTTTATTTAGTTAAAAATAAAATAAAAATTACAAAAGTCATAAAATTATCCTCATTTAATAAATTCTAAAAAAAATCCCCTTTTGGTCAAAAGTCCAATGGAGATAAATTTGGATTCAAAAACTTTATGATTAGCATAATAGGACCTAAAGAAAACGCGACGATTCGACAATCAATACATACATGTTTATATTCTGAAAGCATTTGCATTTGCATTTGCTGAATATTTATTTATTTATAAAAATATTATGGAAAATATATTCAATATAAGTGTTGTGAATTTTATTAAAGAGGGAAGATCCTTAGTATTATACTATTATATACTGACTTATGAGGGAAATAGGTGAGTTTAAATGAAAACTAATTATCTACTAATGTGATAGGTACAAACGTGATTGAAATCTTAGTTACCTAAATCGGGGTACAAATTTCAAATGTCAAGAGCTGTAATCAAAGTGCAAGTATATGATGCTTTTTATAGATTAGGCTAGGTGATTGACTCCTTTATTAAAAGCCTAAATCTTCCAATTATTTTTTTTATAGCAGAGATTATAACAAAATAATAGCTATTAAACGTTGTTATTTTCGGAGGGGTTGGTTTACTTTTTGGACATGGTTCATTTACTTTGTTATTCTTGGTTGGTTTACTTTTTGGACATGCTTCATTTACTAGTAAAATGGTATAAACGTAAATCGTATATAAGAGTCTACTTCATATAAAAATAAAGAATATCCAACGTTAAAACACACTTGCAGCGTGTGAATCCATTCTTAATTCTTCATTAGTTTAATAAACAAGATTCTGAAAACAGCAACCCACAAACACTCAACAATTTGACACAAACACACTACCAAACACACAGGGAGTCACCGAGTCAGGGAGGAACCGCGAGACAGAAATCAACACAGGGAGCAGGGAGCACTCACAAACACAACTAGCAAACACATCAAACACACAGAGGAAGGGAAGGGAATGGAACACTTACCTTTGGGCGCGGGCACAAGACTGACGAGAGGGAGAAGACTGGAGATGGAGCGGCAGGAGCGCGAGTGTGCGACAATGACGAGAGGGAGAAGAGAAGTGGTCGTGCGACAATGACGAGAGGGAGAAGACAAAGACCGGACCGGCGGACCGGAGGTGGCTGTGCTGCTGCCAGTGCCACGGAAGGAGAACCGAGAAGGCGAGATCGACGGAGGAGGGACCGCAGAAGAAAATCAAGAAATGGGTTTTGAAACTTTTTTTTTTTTTAATATCCACTTAGTCAACTCCTAAACTCAGTTGACTCGCAAGTTTATCGAGTTTACACTCATTTCCGAGTTTACTACCGAGTCAACTCGGTTTGGTGCGTAAAATCGTTAACTCAAACGATTTTACCGAGTTAATTCGCCGATTTAACAACATTGCTTTTATAATGAATAAATCGTGTTTTAAAGTACAATTTTATTATAAAAAATTGTGTTTTAAAGTGCTATTTTGTTTTACAATTTTTTTTAAAAAATGAAATCATATTTTAATATACAATTTCATTAAAAAAATTAAAATCATATTTTAACATACAATTTTAATTCTTAAAAAAATATTTTAAACAAATAAAAAATAAAATCATGCATACTATAATATAATATTTATTCATTATAAAAACGTATACTAAAGTATGATTTATTATTTTCATAATTTTTTTAAAAAATATCCATCATGATATTTTTTTTTAAAATTCTACCCATTTTTGTAATTAACCCGACTAAGATAAAATGACGTATAAAAGCAGCATTGTACTTGTTATGATTTAAATCATAATATATTAATCTCTAAGCTAGAATATTTAAATATTAGAATGACATTAAGTACCCACCGTCTCCCTAAGTACCTGTTCTAGAGCAATAACTAAAAAAAAAAACAATGTAGAGCTCATTTTACTATTTTCTAAAAAATATCTTATTTGGAAATATTTTTTTTATAAACATATAAGTCTTATTATTCAGTCGATAATTTTTATGAATTTGTAATTTTTGTTTCTTAATTAATAACATGGAAAAACAAGTACACTATAGAACAATGAAAGAAACAGTAAAAAATAAAATCAAAACAGAGAAAACTATGATAGCTAAAAATAGTATATACTTAGATGCTAGAACATATTTAAAATAAATATAAAACTAAATAAATTTTCTTAACATTTTAGTAGTAATACTACTATTATCTAAAGGAAAATGAATACTATAAACCTTTTAATGCATACTAATGCAAAAATTTAACTATCTTTCATAAATGAAGTAAGAAAAAAAAAAAGATCGATTAGTAAAGTTGAAATGATTGGCTATAGGGGAAAAATTAGATCAAATGTCTTCGAGTCAGTGGGACCCTCCGTCGAATCTGTGACAGACACGACAGTTTCATTACTCTGCTGCTTCTCGCCTTGGTCTTGGCTCAGTGGCTCTTTGCTTATTTAAACTCCACTTTCTTCCACCCACACATTCTCCCAGTCCATCTCTCTGCTCAATATATTCCTTTAGTCATTAATTATAATTTTTTTAAAAAATTATTTATTTCTTTTTACAATTTCTTTTTAAATTTTTAATATTAATTTTTTATATATTCTTAATTAGATATTCTCTATCTAAATATTATTGTAAAATAAATAAATGAATAGAAAAAAAATTAAATTATAATATAGATAATTGATAAATTTAATATAATAATTATTTCTTTTAAGCATATATGAATTAGTTACAAAAATCTTATATAATTAAAGACCGTATTATCTTATTTTAACTTTTTAGTTTTTACTGTTTTTTCTCTCTCTGAAACTAGAAATACAATACTAGTAACATTTTTTTCCATTGTTGTTGAGGAGACTAGGAATTTAATATTTAATATTTAATTAAAGCTGGATTCTTGTGGCTAGTGAATTGTCAAGCTAAGCTTAAGTCCACTCAATCTCGAATTCATGGAAGCAGAATCTAGGGTTTGACAGCCCCAAGTCCATCAAGGTCCCTGCTTTGGGGCTTTTACTATTACTTTTTCTCACTGGAAAAATTGGGTGCTATTTCTCTGCCGAGTAGCCACATTTGTTACAAAATCTATGCTTGCTTTGCTCACTTTTATCTAATAGTAGAATTAGAATTAGAAGGCCACTCCCACACCCAGTTAATAATTCTCATAGCTACTAGGTCTTCGCTTATTTTCAATAATTAACACTTTCATGACCTGAAATTTTGAAACTTGAACCAGAAATCAGATATTGTTTGGTGAAAATTGGGTTTCTCTCTACGTGGGTCTCTTTATCCTAATCTGCCACATGGGTCCAAATGTGCACTGTGTTTTGTAGAAGAAAAAAAGAAGAAGAGAGTTTTCTGAGGAGGGAGTCTCGTGTTCTTATCTTAGGTTTGTGTCCCTCTGTGTTGGGGTATTTTTTTAGTTCCTTTTATCTCTTTTTCTTTTACCCCAGATATAGGGTAATATGGAGGATGTTGAAGAAGCTAATAGAGCAGCTGTTGAGAGCTGTCATAGAGTTCTGAGTATGATGTCTCAGCCAGGGAATGAAGTTCATTGTAGGAATTTGATGGTGGAAACTGGAGAGGCTATAGTGAGATTCAAGAAAGTTGTTTCACTCTTAAGTAGTGGTTTGGGTCATGCAAGAGTAAGGAAGCACAAAAAACTTCAAATCCCTTTTTCTGAAAGTATTCTCTTGGACAAACAAATTTGCAAAACCGATCATCATTCAAAATGCCTGCAGTTTCCTCATACAAGTTTTACTGAGAATTCAGTTCAGGGATTGGGTCAAACAGTTAGAAATTCACTCTATATGATGGGAAACCCTTGTTTGGAATTGAGCTCCAATGAGAGAAGCCCTCTAAACCTTACCCAACAAACTTCATCAACACATTACCACTTCCTCCAGCAGCGACAGCAACAGCAACAGCAACAAATGAAACATCAAGCAGAAATGATGTTTCGAAGGAACAACAGTCTCGTAAATTTGAATTTTGACAGCTCTAGCTGTACACCGTCGATGTCGTCTGCTACTAGGTCTTTCATTTCTTCCTTGAGCATAGATGGAAGCGTGGCTAACATGGATGGAGATGGAAGTGCATTCCATTTACTAGGAGCTGCACACTCTTCTGATCAGAATTCACAACAGCACAAGAGAAAGTGTTCTGCCAGAGGTGATGAGGGTAGTGTGAAGTTTTGGAGCAGTGCAAGATGTCATTGCTCAAAGAAGAGGTTAAATTTGTTGGAAATCGACAATCACACACAAATCGAAAAACAGAAAAGAGAATAGGGAAGAGAAATATGACACAGTATTTTACCCTGGTTCACCCAATGTAGGCTACGTCCAGCTTGTCTGTACTATAATCTCCTCACCGCCACTCGTTACAAGTCACTCGGTTTACAAGGAGAATATAAATCGGATTAAAAGAAACCCTAACAGTAGCTATTCATGGGCCCTAGCCCAAACTACTAATAAAAGTAAAATATTACAAAGAATCAGAGGCCCACAACAGTACCTAGCCTCTACGGGCCTGGGGGCGCTGCCCCCCGGACCCCCGCCGGGGCGGCTTTCCCGGACCCCCGCCCGCTCACTTGGGAGCGGGACCCCAGTTGACTTTCTGCTGACCCCGCCAACAAGAAGGGTTGTCATCTGACTGCGAAAGATGAGCCATATTCAACAAAATTCTCTTCCTCAACATATTTGACTTCACCCTCGTTCTGTGTTCTGGTGTTACAGTCTCTTATACATTATTAACCATTGATGATTAATGACTGTTATCTCAAAGATTAAAGTTCATTTTGACATGCCATTAATTATTCTGTGCGTCCTCTGCAGGAAACATAGAGTGAAAAGATCAGTTAAGGTGCCTGCTTCCAGTAACAAACTTGCGGATATCCCTCCCGATGATTATTCATGGAGGAAGTATGGGCAGAAACCAATCAAGGGATCACCTCACCCTAGGTATGTTCAAGTTCTTTCTGATATTTGACTGATTTAAGTGGCACCTAGTATAATGTTACTGTGTTAATTTTGAAATGTTTCTGCACTTTTTGGTTGATTTTGATTCTAGTGCAGTTTGGTTTGCTTTTTTGGTTGTACTTATTTCTTTCTACCAGTAAATGTGCCGATCATGATGTGCCTGAATTTTTTTTGGTGCATAGGTGGTGGTGTTTGTGTTTCATTTTGAAGTTGCTAATTTGCTATTGCATGCATAAGTAAGTGATTTTTCTTAGGATACATTCAGGTAGATCAAAACATTACCTTAGTGATTGAAATGGTCCCAGATTTTTCTTTCATGTTGTAGATTAATTACCAGACATTTTCCTATGACATTTCTGTAGTTCTGTTTCTGAAAAGTAAAAACATGAGTTGAGAAATTGATATCTTGTATTTTGGAAGTGTCATCATTAACACCCATTTGATGTGCAACATGTTTTAGTTTATTAACCTTTGTTTGAATGTGAAATGTATGTTTTTTATATTTGAGGGAATTGACTCCAATTCCTCTTTTTTGTTCAGGGGATACTATAAGTGCAGCAGCATGAGAGGGTGTCCTGCTAGGAAGCATGTTGAGAGGTGCTTGGAAGAGCCTTCCATGCTAATTGTTACCTATGAAGGCGATCACAACCACCCCAAGTTACAATACAATCCACAAATGCGTGAACTGCATTGAAAGAGCTGAACCAAGATCCAGCGCCATTTGTACAATTTATTGTCAGTTTGGTAATGAGTTGTTTAGTTAGGGAGGTGGGGATGAGGATCGGTGATAAAATGAACTAGTATGTATAATCGGTAGTTGCATTCATATGAACTCATTAATGCACCTTTTTTTTTGTGTGTTTTTCATCAGTTGGTAAACTTCATGTTGATTTTATTGTAAAAATTTAGTCATTTTTTTAAGTATAATTAACATGAAATTCATTGAATAATAAAAGATGAATTAAAAAGTATACTACTAGTACTTTTCATGTTAAACAAAATTTGTTAGGCTAAACTGTATGGTCCTCCTATATTTGTAAAATTGCGATTGGTTTTTGTAGTTTTCATTTTGATATATAAAAAATAATCGATTTAAAAATATCATAAAAAATGAAATTTCAGATTTTTTTTTCATACATGTCAAAGTGATGGAAAGCGCGAGACAGAATCATGAAGCAATTTACGTGTAGGTCTATAGTAGTAGCAATGGAGACACATGAAGACGGAGGGTACTATTTGAGGATCTCAAGGTTGCAAAAGATAGGCAATCGAACGTAAGCGAAAGAACCTTCCCATGGAGGATAGCCATGTTCATATACAGTTCTAAAGGATGAAATGACAACCAGAGGCCCATACTTTAGCATCTCCGCATTTCAAGTCTTCTTCTCGGAAACCTACTCCTTTAATGAATTAGGTACGGGAGGCAAAAACCATAAGAATGGGTTGGGTGGTTCCGGCTTAACGCCGTTAGGGGTGAGGATATAAAAAAAACATGTTTTCCATGAAGAAGATTTGGTTAAGCATTTTTTATGGGTAAGAGAATAATCCGACTTGATTTTATTAAAAAATAGAGAAATCAGAACCAAGTCAACATCTCCTCTTGGGTTTTTGTGTCAAAGATCTTACCATTTCCAAAGTAACTAGAATTTCATCTATTTTTCTATTTCAATTCAAGAGTTCTTATGTGTTTTCATGCTCCTTCGAGACTTGAAAAAATGGACAAATTACTTTTCTTAAGAACACATTATTACCACAAAAAGGATAATGATAATTCCACCATTAACTACTTCAATTTAATAATAAAAAAAATACATGTCCAACTAAGATATTATTTGTAATTTACTATACTTTTGTCTAGCATGCAAAGATTTATGTTCCTAAAAATGATTCATTCACATTGACTTTTATATATCTATCAAATTTATCAACTTTTCATAAAATGATGAAAATTCAATTTTATTTCTTCACAAAAGATAAAATTTCCTATAATAAATTGTCTAATTATTAGAGCTATACTAATGAAAAAAGAAACAATTTGAGCAATAAATTTTTAAATAAGACAAAAGTTATGAATAAAAAAATTATTTCTCTAAATATATTAGGAAATCTAATTTTGATTGTCTAATTATGAAACTAAAATAAAATATTTAACTAAAATATATGATATTAGCACATTTAGTCCTGTCTTCAGAAAACGGAAGTTTGGTTAATCCATTTGGTGTCCTTTTTGAAACCAGATCTGAGAGTTGCCAAATCCATTGTTGACTCCAACGCTGCGTCGCGTCCTTCTCGCTTTGACTGCGATGGAACAAAACTGAAGAAGACGACTCAAAAACGGTGTCCTTCGTCATCAATGAAAGGTTGGAGAAGGGGGTAACTGGGTAAGAGTTGGATTACTGTTTAGATTGTTTGTTTTTCTTGTTCATTAATTTTTAATTTACTAAATTAATTGAAAAATAAATCACTCCTTAATCGTCCACATCATTTAAATGATGGCCAACTATCACACTCTAGCAGTCCATGCGTCTAACTTAACGGATGAATCAAAATTCCGAATGTAAAAATAAGTAGGATTAAATGTCCAAATTAGAAATCATGAGGAACAAAATTACGGTTTTGCAAAAATAGGAGATTAAATGTGCATGTTAGCCCAATTGTTATATTGTTGTTACAACAGTTACGGCTCAATTAAGAAATACCATGGCCCTTGCTGAATGTTGGGGGATAATAATAAGGCAACAAATTTGCTAACAACCGTTATGTCGTTTTGCAGGATCTACTTTGGAAGTTGAATTTGATTTGGACAATCAAGCTACAGATGTTGAACGATGAGAAATGAGTTTTAAACGAGATCCACAGCCTTTGTAGATTTCAATAAGCGCCACGGGAAGCTTCGTTGAATTTATTGTTTCTCATTATAGAAGTGTCTCTTTAGTTTGTATAGGTTACTTGTAATACCTTGAATTTTAATCACGTGTTTAAGCTTAGATTAAGCATGAATCTAAGTTTATGGGTTAAGAGAATGTGATCATGCTTAAGAGTCCTTTGGAAGAGGCTTAAAATGCAAGTTTTGGGTTTTCTGGCATATGGCGCGACCCACTTGGGATGTCACGCGAGTCGCGTGATATGGCCGAGAGGGTGGCGCGAGTCGCGTGGCAGTCCACGCGAGTCATGTGGAAAGTGGCCAGGAACCTTGTTTTTCTTCTGGGGCTCCACGCG
>PYAF01006099.1:96747-108901 GCA_007407185.1 Glycine tomentella
ATTAGGTGCTGAGGGACACACTAGGCTAGAGGATCTGAGCATGTTGCTCATATATTTTGGGTTATGTATTTTGATATACCCTGATGGGTTATTTGTACAGTTTTGTATTGTACAGTAGTAACTCTGATGTATATTCACCATATTTTGATGTACAGTGTTATGATAGTGACTTTGATGATGTCACTTCTAGATTATGCTTTCAAACTGCTTAAACTCTGATTGATTATTTGATTATTTGTGATGTGTGATTATTAATGACCCTGATTAGAAAATTGGGGCGTTACATTACTCAACAACATGTGAGCTACAAAGACACCAATATGGCCGCTATTTTATTAAAATAAGATGGTGTATTTACTTACTCTTATATGTGAACTGGAGGTTCAAATACATAAAATTAGGATGTTCAAAATATATAATTATGGATGTAAAATATAATATTTTTTTGTATTTTATTAAAATAAGATGGTATATTTACTTACTCTTACATGTGAACCGGTAAGGAGGTTAAAATACATAAAATTAGAGGATACAAAATATAAAATTATGAAGTGCAAAATATAATATTTTAGGACAAATACTAGTGATTTTTTTAAAATAAGGGAGTGCATCTACCCACTCTCGAACGCATCTAGATCCGCCGGTGAATATGGGCAATCATACTTCATCCTAGTTTCATGGCTAATCATTATATGACCTGAAACACGTATATGAATGAAAAAAAAAAAAAAAGAAGCTCAAAAACAGGTTTATAAAATGATAACTTTATTTATACTATATTTTCTTATTTCTTTTTCAAACCAAACAACTATCTTCCCCTATTTTCATTATATTTTTCTTAAATCAAACAACTCTTGTTTTCACTATATTTCTTATCTGTTTTTCCTTATTTTAGGTTTAATTAAAAAAAAAAAAAGCTTCCGTTTAGTTTTTAAGTTCTTAAAAATGAATTGATTTGATTTCTAAATTTTTAAGAACTCATGAATCAAATAAAATCATTTAAAATAATTTAAGGATCAAATTAATTTACTTTTTAAAAACTTAAAAGATAAATTAAACCTTTTATAAATTTGGAGACTAAATTTATCAATATAAAATAATTTGGTGACCAAATGAATAACCAAAACCTTTTCTTTACTTATTTATTTCTTTTCCCTCTATTACTGATACAGTGCAAATTTGAACGGCTCAATAATTGAAACGTGTGCCACTTCCGGCGAACGTTTGGGTTTTTAAACAAGTCGTGCAAGGCTAGTGAATATGTTGTGTGTCCAATTAACTGGTTGAGCCCATTGGATTGGAGTTTTGCACTATTTTTTCTTATGTTTTATAGCTACCTCCACAGACTGTGGCAACAAAACACAAGCCAGGCCCAAAATCACAGGCTACTTGGGATATACGTGAGGATTAGAGTTATTATTTTTTTTTAGAAATTTCAAATCTTATTTGTAAATAATAATTAAAATTCCTATAAAACAAACTAATTGATTCTTGAATGATTACATAAATACTTTTCTTTTATCTGTACACTTAAAAAAAATCAAATAAAGATAATATTTAATTAATAAAAAATCATTATTCATTATACAGTGAAATCAGAAAAAAGGGGCTGAGGTAGGGGAAGAGGTTAGGAATAGTAGGGTAGTTTTAAGATTTTATTCTTTTAAAGTGGGGATAGACTTGGGATATGTTTGAATTGAATAGGTGGTAAACGAAGAATGTAATGGGTTTAATATAATAGAATGAAATTGATTGAAATGGAATTGAATAAAAATATTATTTTATTTGGATATTTTACAATAAAACAAAATAAATATTTCATTTCAATGTTTGGAAAGATGGTGATAAAATTTTATCTTATCATATAATTTTAAATTAATCTTTAAATATTACAATTTTTAATAGCAAAATAACTGTAAAAATTTAATATCAAAACGTAATTATTTCGTTTTTAATAAGTATACAAACTAAATTAAAAAATTTATTGTTTCAAAGAATAAATTGTCTTTAATTTATATATTAAGAGACTAAAATGATCATTTAAAAATTAAATAAAAAGCAGCATGCTAAGTGCTTTTGTTTGAACATCGAACTTGAAGTGTACTCCGCACTGTCTCAACATTAAAACCATAACTTTCTTACCTTTTTTTCTCTTTTATATTTGTCTGAAATAGTGAAATTTGAATCCATTCGGTTCTGTCCTTCACTCCTTTTTTTTATAAGGTTTACACTTTTACCGAACCTGGTTTTGCTATTTTATTACTCAAAGTCTCAAACTCAGACAACTGAAAGAAAAAAACAAAGTCTTCATTTTTCTTTGCTTCCTCCGTCCGTTTAGCCACCCCAGTGGCACCGGTCAGAACAGTCGGATTCACAATTTTCTTCAACAAGATTGATTCATGCAAAATGATTCCCATCGCACCAGCGAAACCAGATGTGATTTCAATTTTCAAGCATCAAGCAGATAACATTCTAACATAGGCTTATGTTGATTAAAAAAAGAAGAAAAAAAAAATCCAGAAAACTTTAGACTTTATAGAGTTGGATATCATATAGTAATATATAACCTCGAACTGCAGATGCAGCTGTACGTATTAACATAGATTCAGTGAGAATCCAAGGAAGCAACAAACGACAAACAAAAACAACGTTAAATGAACTTTAAACCTATGCCCACCGTAATAACCAAAACGCTTGCTGCTCAAAACCTATAATAAACTAAACTGTACATCAAAACAAGGGCCAAATAGCACCGAAACCCCCCCCCCAAAACAAGTCATATAGACAAATTCAAAGACATTTAAGATAAAAAGGCTAAGCCCCCGGCGCCGTGATCATTCTCCGCCGGCGGCTTCAGAAGAGTGGCGCCGGCAGGTTAAGGTCGAACAAAAAGGGCTTCTTTTTCTCTTTCCGCTCCTCCTTGCTCAACACAAAACCCGCGATATTCTCCAACTTGTAACCCTTGTACTCAGACCTCACAGGCGCGGTGGAAGCTACATCAGTTGCAAAGAACAACGGTGGGCCACAGAACTCGACCTGTCTGGCGAGTTGCTCCTGGGCTTGGGCTTGGGCCAGGGCATGGGCTTCGGGAGTAGCGAGCACCGGGGGAGGGAGGTGGAGAGCGGGAGCAAGGACGTAGGAGAAGTTGGTCTTGGCCTTGGGCCCACGGAGTGTTCTGGCGGCGGCGTCGTAGGCCCTGGCGGCTTCCTCCGCGGTGTCGAAGGTGCCGAGCCACTTTCGGGTCTTTTTCCAGGGGTCGCGGATCTCGGCGGCGAAGCGGCCCCAGGGACGCTTGCGGACGCCCCGGAAATGGGCCTCCTTGGGCTTGGGCCTGGGCGGCGGAGAGTCGTTTGGGAATGGAAGCGCGTGGACAGGCATTGGTGAAAATGATGGGATTGGAAGTGTGAGTGAAGGGGTTTGGATGAATATAAATAGGGGTGGGGACAGTCTGGGGTTTCGCCGACAGGTTTGCGCTCTTGTGCCATTATCTTCTGTTTCCTAAATTTGGAATCGCCTCTCAACTCTCACTTTTTCTCATTTATCATTTATTTTTCATCATATTTCATATAGACTTTAAATTTCCTCACGTGTAAACTATAAAAAATTACGGTGAAAACAAAAGTAGGCTGAAGGAATACAAAGGGTGAAGTTAAATTTTTTCATTTTGGTTGAGAATTTGGAGGAAATATTTCGTTCAAGACCATTTTTTTGTTGGAACAAAAGGGGAAGTTAATGAGTAATTTCACTTGTGGTTACAGCGAATCTTCAGCCGAACTAGATATTTCTCCTCTAAACCTAAATTATAGGCTTTTGTAACTTTTTGGACTTTTTAGATGGAGAAAAATTAGATGAAAGATCCAACACTTTTCGTATTTAATTAGTAAACTAGTAATTCAAGTTTTTACCTTTTTTTTTCTTTGAGCTGAGTTAGTGTTTTATGAGTGCTCTTTAAATTCAGAGATTTTTCTTGTTTTAATTTAGACCGAAGAGCCATTAGTTACCACTAAATATTATATATATATATAATATAAAGGGAGGGAATATAGTTGTTCTAAAAAAATTATTATTTTTTATTATTTATTTTGTTACAGTTTAATTTAATTATTAAATCTCAAGAAAACATGAACGGATCTCTCCTGTTATATAAAACTTTATCCCTTTGTACTATGCATTATAAAAAACTATACTATGGCACACTTTGCCCCCCCCCCTCCCCCGCCGGTCAATAGTATTTTACAGAATTCGCTTTCTGTTCAAAATGTTTTTCTAAAAGATAATTCTTCTGTTCATATTATATTTCGGGATCTTAGTAGTATCTCATGAAATTTTGATTCGATATTCAGGGTAAAATTGAGTATGCTTGTTTTATTATAGTTGATTTTGTATTATTTAAAATATTATAAATTACTATAAATTTAATAATAAAAAATGAGATGGAAGAACAAATGAATTAACAATTATAATTAATTTTCTTAAATTTAGGCCATATGTTTAAAAAAAGAAGTAATTTCATTCTCAAGACCAGCAATAGAGCTCCTTTTTTTTTTTTTTTTCTTGTTTTAGGTGATGTGGTTAAAAATAAAGGCTTTGGCAGTTAAAAGCAAGAGAAAGGGGAAGTGAAGGCAAGAAGGCAGTATGGGCAACACATGATATCACAGTAGCGGTAGAAGGGTAGGGTGATTAATTTTGGCATTTGGCATTTCCCATTGTGTGTGAACATGAGAGGGGAGGGTGGGAATGATTACGTAAAAGAAAGAGGTAGAGTAATGGATTGATTTGATTTGATGGGTGGAAGAGAAAAAGAGAGACAGCAGTAAAATTTAGGGTTGGCATGATGAAATGATGAGGTGGGCACGCCTGATATGGAAGACTCACCGCTGCCACCACTTTATTGCGGTCTTACCAAAACAAAACATCTCTTAAATGAATGCACCCTCACTCCTCACTCCTCACTCGCTCTCTCAACAAACCCAAACCCAAAACCTACCTTCTATTCTACCTACGCCTACTCCTATCTTTGCCCTGCCTCAATTGCGTCAAAACTCTAAATTCTTGGTCCCACAAACACTCTATTCGTATGGATGCCATGCATTAATTCAAGAGAGAGAACACAAAATTCTGAAAAAAAAAAAGGAAGACGAGTGATCACTAATCAACATTGATTCAAATTAAAGCTTCAACAAGCCTCCAAAATTAAATCATTTCGATCCTAAAAAAGGTTAAACACTTAAAACGTGATTATGAAATCAACCACTGTGCCCGAAACCAATTCAATGAGGGCAAGTAAATCAGCCTTTCTTTCATTAATTCTTGACTGCTAGGAAATGAGGAGCAAAGAGTAGTACCGTAAGTATCTTTTATTGTTTTGATATTTTGTATTGAAATATTATTTTCGTATAAAGATATACTACTAACATATATTATTAGACTAAATTAAATTTTTTGTGATTTTAATTTTCTTTAATGTGATATTGATGTGGACATAAAATTTATGTAAATAATTAATATAATATTTATGTGAAAAAATAAAATGATATTAAAAATAAAAATATTTTAATAAGAATTAAACTCGTAATTCTTTTGTAAATATCACAATAAATCACTAATATACTTACTTTATTTAATTAATTATAAAATATTATTTTATATGTATCATTAATAAAAAATTTATTAATTTTTAAAATTATCAAAATTTATAATTAAAATATATTTAATATATAAATATTTTTAATTTTATTTTATATATTTTTATTTTGAATAGTTTATATATTTTATTTTTATTTTATCAATTTTATAATTAAATTTCATAAATTAATATTTAAATTATCTACATATTTTTTAAAAATATTAATTTTAATATATAACTTATTTTTACTCCAATTATTAACAAAAATTAAAATATTTATATATTAAATATTTTTAATTTATACATTTTGATAATTTGAAAGAAAAATAATAACCTTTGACTAGTAATATATAAAAATAATATTAACATAATTAATTAAATAAGACAAATGTTCAATATTAATATTAATATGTTACATTAAAATTAATATTTTGATTTTGACTTTGAATAATCAACTAATAATTAACTAACAGAAAGATTAAAATTATTTATTTTTTAAAATAAAAAATTAAATATCTTAATTTAAAAATAAAAAATCAAAATTATAAATTTAAAATTAAAAAAGATCAAATTACAATTTATTCATACCACTACCATAACAGAAGAAACGACAATTAATACTAGTATTTTATTGTAGTATTATTTAAATATGAAAAGTAAAATTCTTCCAAAAGATATTAATTAAGATTTTTTTTTTAAAAATGGCAGATAAAAGATAAAGTGTATCTTATCTTAATTAATTAATGAAAACAATTTTTTGATAGTCAATGACATTGAATACGAAGATATTAATAACATGATATACATACAGCCTGTCCGACACCACACCACATTAATGGGTAGCAGAAAATTTTGCAAAAGTGATCGTCTTACTTCTGTATAAAATTATAGTTGCATAAGAAGTTTAAAAAGTTTGGGTTAATTTTTTAAATATTTTTGCATTTTAAAAATATTTGAAGAATATTAATTATGGATTATTCTGTATTTCATATCAATATTTTCTAATTACTGAAATTTGAATATCACACTTTTAAATAATTTAATATAATAAACATTTAACTTTGATTAAAATTACTTTAATTAACATTTAAAAAAAAACTATTTGTTCCCTTTCAATTTGTATATAAGCAATGAAAATCCGTTGTCTCTTCTCAAATTCCGTAATTTGTTCCTTTTCTCCTGTGGCCCCTTACTGTATAGCTTTTAATAATTCTGTTACTTAAAGGTTCCCACCCATTAATTTGTGGAATCGATTATCCTTAACAAGGATTTACCACTGTCATGGGAAGCTTAAAGCCAAAAAATTCAAGGGCTGAGGATTGAGGTTAAAAATTTGAATCCAGTTTCATATTAACATCTCTCTCTATAAATGAAATTTACTGTATATTTATTAAATGTAAAATATAATAATTAAATTAGATAATATTAAAATTTAAAAGTACATAAAAAATAATATTAAAAGTTATAATTAACTTAAACAATATTATACTCACTAGTTATAATATATTTCTTAGATGAATGAATTATCATATTAATAAAATCATAAAAAAATATTTAAAATTTAATAAATATTCGTTTATTATTAGCTAAAGTAAATTTAGTTTATAAACATAAGTTGAGATTATAAATTCAAATTCATACAAATTGATATAGTACATATAAATTAGTAATTTTAATAAAAAAATGATATACCTTTTCAGTCAATATTTTTTTTTTCATTTTGAAAGATATCCAATTTCAAAACTTACTAAATGCCCCGAGATTACAATTTTCAGTCTGTCAAAATATAGGGCCAGCCACAACGACATTTTAGAAATTAATTAAAGGAACGCAAAAGTTTTACTCTCTTTGACCTTTTCTTTTCGGTTAGAATTAAATGTTCGGTTGATCATAATGAAATCACCCATTACCTATATGCGGAGTATTTTTTCTTCATATTTTCATATAAAAATGAACACATTAAATTTATGAATATAAATAAATAAATAATAAAAAATATTTTCAAATAAATATAATATTTTTCTAAAAATAAGTTTAATTATTCTACGAGTCCCTAAAATTTTAGTTAAGATCTTGAACTTTTTTTAATTGAGTTCCTAAATTTTTGCCGGTCTAATTAAAAAATAAATACTAATTTAGGATCCGGTTAAAAAAAGTTTAAGAACATATTTAAAAATAACAAGTAATTCAGGACCTTATTAAAAAAATTACAAAGCATATCAATATTCTCACTCTAGTATGTTCAAAACTGATTAAAAGAATCTAATAATATTAGATTTGGAACCTACAAAAAGTGAGAATACTTGCTTGTAAAGTTGAGAGTAATAACTTAACAAAAGTTGATGATTTTTTAATTAGATATTTGGATTATTTATCATTTTCAAATAGAATTTTTGAAATTTTTTTCTTTCAATTGAATCTTTAAGTTTGTATTTATTTTTTAATTAGGTTTTATTAGTGCCTAATTAAAAAATATAATTTTGACGACCTAATTAAAATAAAAATAAAATATAAAATTTAAATAAAAATTGGTAAAATTGAACCAAAGACTACTCCGGACTCTTTTTTTTTTTTATTTTTATATCTAAATAAAACGTCTTACATCCAATTGTCAAATATAATGTTTAATAAACAGAAGACAAAATTAAGAAATGTACTAAAACAGAATAATTGAGTGCTTTTCTCGTTTGCCTTTGAACAAGGGAATTGGTAACACGGTCCCAACTAAGGCAATGACCCTATTGACCCATATCATATTCAAGGAAATTAGCAAGATTACAAAACATGAACACACGCTTCGGCCAAATTCATACATAAAGGGCCATATCCATTCCAGTTCCACTCACCCAAAGGAGTTAAAAAAAAAAACCTAAAGTCCATCATCCCCCAAGGTCCAAACAACACATTTAGTTGCATTCTCATGATAGTCATTACTCTCCCGTTCTAAGAGTCAAGGGTCAACACAAATGGATACAAGGCGTTTATATCACCTCATAAATGAAGAAAGCACGTGCAGGAAAACCCACATATTATGATTTGTCAATATTTGACACTTTATCATGAAAATTTAATGAAACAACGGCACGGGAAGTGGAGTGTGTAACTAAGCTAGGCCTGAAACACAGACAAGCTAAGATACACGTGGAAAGCGCAAGAGAACTGCAAAATGTGGTTGTGACCGTGAACCGCCGGCGGCTATGAAAAAACTTTGAACTTGTTTTGGTTTTTGGGTTTCAAAGTTGAAATTATAATCATATTTAATTTACACTTGAAATTATTAAAACACATATTTCAATGTAGATCTAATAGATAAAAATAAAATAAAATAAAGATTTTTATCCTTTAATAAAAATACTTTTGTCTCAAAAGAATTTTTTATCATATTTCCAAACATGTTTCTTGACGTTGAAGGCCATGTTAGGTTTTTTATTTGGAAGTTTCAATATCGGTTTGAAAGAGTAAAAATACGTTTTACTTATAAAAAATTGTTTGAAAATTCGGCTTAGGTTTGTGTTATTTTTGCAAACCTAATTTGATAAAGTTTGACTCAACGTAAATTTTTAAATTTCAATCCAAACATGCACGAAAATTCTAATTAATCTTTGAGGTTCTTGCTTCTACAAATTGACAATGGGGCATCATGCGTGGGTAGCAAATCGAAAAATTTAATGTAATTGTTAGTTAATTCTCTAAGTTCAAAGAATATTATTAAAGTAAATGCGTTTTTATTAAAAAAAAAATAGTAGAAGCTGTCTACTAATTTAGAGTATTTCCATCGTGATTGCTTGCGGTGATTCCTAGTTCTTAAATATCAAGCAATTATGCATTCCTAGTTCCACTCTGGTTTAAAATATAAGTTGAAAAAAATTCATGCTAAGAAACTTGTTTTTGTCGTGAACTTAACTCTGACGTATAAAAGAAATTTGTTTTCATTGTGTATCTGACTCCAATAAAAAATAATAAAAAAAACTTTTTATCGCTCGAGAACTCATGGAAAATGAGAGCAACCACAACACAACTTGCCAATGTTTTGAGACGCAAAGGGTGGGATAGAAAGGATGGGGTTGCAGCGGACAATAATCAGAATAGGGGATGTAGATCATCGGAGGCGCCCGCCCACCTTGGTAACGAAGAGGAAGCAAGAGAAGAAAAATCAAGTCAGGGTGGGGGGGTTTGGTTCTACGTTAAGGAAAAAGGATATTTTAGTCTTCTTACTAAATGCTGGATCTAAATAGCAAATAGGGGTGTGAGTAATAGTTCTCCTAGAATTTTTCTTCCATATGATTTGTGGCCCAATTCATTAAAGAAAAAAATTTACAATTTTTTAGAATCTTTTAATTTTTTTTAAAAAATCACTTTTTTATGACTTAAATATAATTTTAATCTTCTATTTTACTTAATACATAATTTTAATCTCTCAATTTTGAAATAACAACATTTGGTCTCCTGTACATAAGAGGTTTCGAGTAATGTTTAACAAATAGAGGATACTGCAAAGCGACACAATATATAAGGCTTTTTTTGTGTGAATTTTATACAAAAATCAAGTTGGTAGGTTTAATTATAGCATATTTATAGAATCAGTGAAATTTTATGTTGGTTATAGAAATAGAGGGAGTTTTTTTATACGTGCAATAATTGCAAAAATAGAAGAAATGATAGAGTAATTCTTTCTTCTTTTTTATCAAGGGGATATAGGTTACTAAGGTTAGAAATTTGATGGATATGTTTTTGGGAGGAAGATCTTCATTCTCATGCATAAAAGAATTTCTCCCAAAAGGGTGTTTAATTGATTGATCATTGTGTCTGGATATTAACTTTATCTTAGGAAACTATCTGCGTTCACAAGTTCCTGTTAGATAATTAAATAAAAACATCCTGTAAGATTAAAGACTAAATGCTATGTGTTTATACATGTATGGTAATCAACGTTGCTAAAACATGCAGTCTTCTCGGTTGCAAACTTCAGCTAGTTGCTTTTCTTGCCTAATCTTTGGTGGTTCATCTCATGATCGTAGTCTCTTGTAGCCGAAATTTCATCTGTTCTCCATGGTGACGTTATTATAGTTCATGCTTTCAATTTTTTGGATTGAATACTTGAGCTCGTGTTGGATGTTCAACCTTGAAGGAGATAATACAATGTCTTTCCATACTGATCCAGCTTCACAAGTTGGGTTGGGGTGCTTGTAAAGTTCATAAATGGAGTTGGCATCTTCATTCAACTTGGCTAGCCTCTTCATACAGTCGAATTCATCTGGATCAACAAGCAGTGTCTTGTCTCTATCTTTCCATCCTATCAACTTTTCCAAAGTCATGAGGTCAGTAGCAAATGTTGAATTGAAGGCACACCAAATTAGCAGTCATGAATCATGATAAAGAAAATATTGATTAAATGATTAGTGCATTGATATAAACATTTATAGTATACATTGTATCAAAGTTTCATTGAGTGTGTATCATCAAAATTAAAATATATAATACTAGACAGGAGAAAAATAAACACAAAAGATAGATGTGTTAATTTTTATTTATCTTTTAACTCATTTGCGTCTATCTCTCTCCTAGTAATACACACTTGTTTCATTCATGACGGGTAAATTGCTGAGAGGAAAACGATGGGATCCAACTTCAAGTCACTTGCATCAATCATTTGAAGGTTGTGTAACTTATTTCAAGTAAAAATGGGATTAAACAACCCCATCATAAATTATTGGTACAATTCTCTAATGTACTTTAAGATAGTTGATACGTTAAGAAAATTGCATCAATCATCAACTATGAGATTGTTTAACTCCATTTTAGGATAAGTTACACAACCCCATTATTTGTATACACTAAAGACAAATTCTGACACTAACTCCATAGAAAACGTCTGCATTGTAAGGTTTGTGTCATTTGAAAAGGATTGTAAGTGTGTTAAGGAAGATAGAGGGAAATGTGTACCTTAGCTGGGCATTCTAATGCATTTGTGAAGTATAGGCGTGCATTATCTACTAGTTGACAGTAAGTCATAAATGCCTCAGCAAATCTCCTGTGGGATTTCAACTGTGACTTTATTCTCACTGCTCTTCTGCACATGATAGCTCTCCTGTTCACATTCAAATTTAGTTGTTAATCTCCAAGTGGAATCCATTTTCATCACAATTGAAGAATTGTAATTGGTAACAATGTTAAATTGAAATGTTGAATATGACCTTATGCCTCTGACAACTGCAAGATAAGCATCACACACTACACCAACCAGCTCTATCCTATATGGTTTTCTCTTTTTGCCACCAACTTGTTCAGGTTCTTCATCTTTAATTCTTTCCCAATAGTTTTCGATTACTGTTCCATCCTCCTTCACCCTATAGCCTTCTCCCATGCGGTAACGGCGACGGTGAACATTCCTAGCCATTGTTATTGTCTGCACAACAAATGGCACCCAGGAGAGTGTGCCATCCATAATAACATCTCGTCCCTCGTTTAATGCTGTTACTAGGAGGGATGAGGCTGCATCTGTGGATGATTGATGTACCTGTTTAGAAC
>PYAF01006099.1:134090-148292 GCA_007407185.1 Glycine tomentella
TTAAATTATTGTTATTATAGTTATGCTATTAACTCTAATTCAATTTGATATTAAATTATATTTTATTTAAAATTATAGCAATTATGATTTGAGTTTAATAGTCATACGAAATTACAAATATAATATAAAATAGTTTTATATTATCAATCAATAAAAAAATACTACTGATATAATTTTTTAAAAAATTATTATAAAATCAACAACTTATAATTAGATAATAACGTATATCTTATTCTTTCATATTATTGTTAATTTTTTAAAATTAAGTTAATATTAATTATTGTTATTGTATATAGAGAGAAACTAGCCAGAGCTTTTCTACCTTGCATATTATGATCTATATATGCAGAAGAGAAGACCTATATATGGTCAATACAAAAGTATACATGAACTTACCACACCCAAATCTCAAACCAATTAAAATACACAAACTCCCAATCTTTTACTTACACAGAAAGCTTGAAGACAACTGGACTCGCGATAAAAGCAAAAATTTCTACAGCATTTAGAATTTGCTCAATTCAAGCATGTCTTTTTGGTCATGTTGTGATGGAAACAAGTATACTTAAACCCGACGGAAAACTACTGTCTCATATATAAGCCTGTTCCCATCTCTGTCCTCCAGTAAAATTGTGTCAGCTCAATTAAAAATTCCACCTCACACATGTTAAGGTTAAACTGAACAATTGATGTCGTTTACACATGTTACATATCTGATTTGTTAATTGAACTGGTACAATTAATTTGATTGGAGGAACAGGGACGGGAATTGGCTTATGAGACAACAAATTTTTGTCCACTTAAACCAGGCTGTAACCGATTCAAACTTTATCAAAATATAAGATTTGTCATTGATTCCAAGTAAAAATAAGAATAATTAATTCCACTTTTAATGATCAATAAAAATCAGACATTTATCTTATTCTAGATTTTATTCTTAATTTAATGATTATCACATTTAATGTACATATCCTTATTATTTTTTTTACAAAATCCTTAATTACTTTCTCTCACAATATTTATGTATAAAATATTTCTCAACTTTATAACTATACATATAATATATATGTCATATATTTTCCTTTATCACACATGCCTTTGTTATCTTTATTTTATTTATTTACAACTTATAAGTATAATATTTTTTTTGCTAAAAAAAGTATAATACTTTTTAATCTTTTTTCAACATTTTTTTATAATTTATATTAAAAGTTATAGATAAAAGTATAAAAAATATAAGTTGTAAAATAAATAAAATAAAAATAACAAGGGTATCTGATGAAAATAATACATGACATATATATTATAACATATATATTATAAGTATTTAAAGTTTTAATTTTACACATAAATAATGCGAAAGAAATTAAGGATTTTATAATAAAAAAAAGAGAAAAATTAAGGATATATTAAATATGATAATCAGTACATTAATGATAAAATTTAGAATAAAACAAGTGTATAATTTCTATTCATCATTAAAAATGAGATTAATTAACTCATTTTCACTTGAGATCAATTAGACAAGTCCCAAAATATATATATATATATATATATATATATATATATTTTTTTTTTTTTAAAAAGGGCGGGACAACGGGAGGATTAATATAGTTTCATTGACGTGTGCTATAAAATTATATCTGTCAAGTGCTAGAGCATGAAGTGTGTCATAAATATACAAGTACAATGATATATAATATAGAATATAGAAGACTTTACTAACTTGGACGAATAAACAATTCATGCCAATATACGAGGAATTATGGAAGTTAGTAAAGTCTGAGGCCATAAATTTAAATGCAAATGGATAATAATACAGATAGTTGGAGAAATGGAAGGAGATTTTTTTTTTTGATACATAGAGAAATAAAAGGAGAAAATAAACCAAGATAAAATTGTATATGGCAAAGAAAAGAGTAATTATATAAATGCAATTAATCCACAAAATTAAATTAAACCACACATGTTATAAGCAACCATTACGCTATCAAGGTTAGAAGCTACACGTGGATAGCTATATATGAGTGAATCCTCATCATAAGTTAGAAGAAGAAAATAATGTTATGCACAATTTGTATTAGCTTTTATCTTAGAACTATTTTAATTAATTGAAAAACTTATCATTAAGGTTTTTTTAAGATAAAAAAAATGGCAAACTAACTCTGTTTAATTTATAAGTGTTTAGGAAGACGCTAATTAAGTAGGATGAGAAAGATTTTTAAAATGTGAGATCATATTGATGTTAGCTTGTACATACGAAATATATTCATTTTATTTTATTTTCTTCTTATGTATTGATAGAGAAGGTTATTGAACGTCGCTTTTTATCTGTGTTCCCCGAAACTGATGAACAAGTATTTAATTTGTTATTCTGCATGCTGACCCAGGGAGAGACTCTTTCTACGCGGTCCCGGGTCAAAGAATGAATGTGTCCACTGCAATTAAAGTATGAGACAATTCATTATCCCTATCCTGCAGATAGTAACAACACTTGTAGGTTCCTTGCTCATATGGTTAAATCAACTTCCTCGTAATGAAATATATTTTAATCTTTCAACTTATGATCACTTTATTAATATGTTTTACCCTCTCTCCTTACTTAACTTTCTCTCACGAAACAATCCCATATATAAAAAGAATAGGAAAAGAATATCCGGCCATTCAAATTAAATGTTTTTTTACACCTAAAAAGAAAAAATTATATATATAAATATGATAAATGATCGATACAGTCATGCAAATAAAAAAAAATAGAAAACAAGAGATATATTGAAAAGGTGTTTAAAAATAAGAAGTATTCAAATATCATCACTTGAAAAAATATAAAAGAAAAAAATTATACTAACAACATGTAAATCTTATTTCAAAGAACAAAAAAGGTGTAAAAACAGAGATATTGTGTTTCCACTGATCTAAATAATGTTAATTAACATTGTAATTTATAAAGTTCGAATGATTAATATTAGAAAAACCACAAACAAGTAATACAACAATCAAGTCTAATATGTAAATTTAAGAATAAAATATGTTTAGTTTCAAGATGAAGCTTCCCTGTCGACGATCTTGACCGGAAAACCACCTTCCATGAGGGAGGAGAGGAAAGAAATGAGGTGAGGCTCAACCCCTGGAGTCACCACTGGCACCACCGTGAAGCGCCTGAGAATACCAGCCACCAACCTCTGCATCTGCATAAAGGCCATTTCCTTCCCCAAACAAATCCTGGGACCAGCTTGAAACACCGGATAAGTGAAGGAATCCCTTCCCAGAAACTTCCACTTTCCTGTTTCAAGCTTCTCCAACCACCTCTCTGGCTTAAACTCTGCCCAATCCTCACCCCAAATACTCTCCATCCTCCCCATCGCATACACGTGATAAGTCACCAACGTCCCCTTCTTCACCACTGTTCCATCCGGCAAAACGTCGTCGTCCGCTGCTTCTTTTGTGTCCATCGGCACCGGCGGGTACAACCTCATACTCTCACACAACGATGCATGGATGTAAACCATGTCCTTCACTTCATCGTACACTGGAGTCTCTGATTTCTCCATTATCTCCTTCAAAACCTCCTTCTCCACCCGCGGGTTCTTCGATAATAGCCAGAAAAACCACGTCAGCGCTGCTGACGTCGTATCCTTCCCCGCCAGTATGAAACTTATAACTATGTCCGTCACGAAGTCTTCATCGGAGTGTCCCGAACTTAAAAACCGCGAAAGCATGTCAACAGATTCAAGAGATTCCTTCTCCTTCAGCTCCTTTTTCTTCTCTCTAACTATGTTCTTCCCGAACTCGTGCACTTCCTTCACTGCTATTTTTAGTTTCTTTTCCGAACCTATGTTAAGTACTCTCTTGATTTTCCACACTAACGGCAACGGCTCGCGAAACCGTTTGCTGCTGATCTCCGTCGCTTCTTCGTATGCTACTACGAACTTGCTCCGTTCAGCTGACGGCGTCAGGTACTCGGCGTCATACCCAAAAGCGATCTTGCAGATGTTGTCGAACGCGAAACGTTGGAGAATGTCCTGAAAATCTAGGGTTTTATCTTGTGCTGCTGCTGAAGCGAGGACGGGGACCAGACGGTCGGAGAGTTCGACATCCACGACGTGTTCGACGAACTTGCGGAGAGAATTAGTGTTGAATTCGTGGCTGGCGACTTGCCTCTGAAACTTCCAGGTGTTTCCGTCGGCGTTGAAGATTCCTGTGCCAAGAAAATCGGAGAGGGTGTGAATGAAGGTGTGGCCCTTTTGGTAGTTGGAGAAACGGGTCTTGAGAATGTGCGCAACGGTGGCGGGGTTGCCGGTGATGACTTGGCGGCGGCCCAAGGGGCGGTGGAGGGTGAACGTGGCGGCCGGTGAGATCTTGACGATGTCGGATAGCCACTGGATACGGCGGTTGCCGATGCCTTTGAGGTCTAAGTAGTGACCAATCAGTGGGTATGGTTTTGGGATAGTGATGCTTCTTTTTGTAGGACATGAGGACGTGAAAAAGAAGAAGAAAAACACTGGAAAGATGAAGAGAAGGAAGAAAGGAGCTAACAGCTGCAAATTCAGAAGTATCTCAATCATTTTTCCTAAGTTTTGAGTGAGAAATTGGTAGTATAATTAACTTTGTAGTGGAGATCTTGATCTTCAGTTGTAATTTGTAGGATAGGATGCGATCATGTTAAGGAAATTTTCTCTATATATATAGTCCAACATATGGACGAAGAAGCCGTACAGACCAAGTATTGCATTAGTCAAAATTGATTTGTATATGGACACTTTAATTCTGGCACGATGTTCACACTTGGGTGATGTATGTATTTTGGCAGCTTATGGATTATCTGGTTGCATTAACTACGCTAAACCTATGGTTAGCATATTTCGTTTTGAATTGAGAATAAATGTAATCAACTTTTATTATAATACGCTTTTACCAGCTTGCTTCCTCTCTCTTTCCCTCTTTTTTTCTTCTAGATTGACAAGAAGGGCCGAAGCCCAAGCCCAACTAGAATACGCATTTCATTGCGTAAGCAAAATCGTCATCTTTTATTCTTCTTTTCTTTTTTCCTTTGATTTATGTGTGGTGATTTATGAAAGTCTCCACAATTAACTAAAACGTGTCAAAAAAATGTAAATATTTGTCTAATTATTATTAGAAATCTAACACATATTTTCAATTGATTCTAATAAAATGTACCAATTGGTCTGAGTGGAATTGACATAATTGGGATAGGAGACCTATATAGTCACTTAATAACTTTTATATAAAAAAATTAATTATTAGTAGAATTGATACTCCATATTTATAACATAATAATAATAAAAAGTATTTTAGAATATAAATTTACATATTCTTTATATATGTAATAAAATTTGAAAATATTATTTTATGGCTATATATAAAATTTGAGAGTCTATATGTAATGTCAATTCTTTAAATATACACATGTTAGGATGAAATATTTACATAGAATAATATTAACATTTACGATCACAAATTAAATTTTTATATAAATACTAAAAATTAATTGAAATCAATTTTTTTAGACTTTATTTGTAGGCATATTAATATTTTAATTATAAGAATAAATATATATTTCATAGTATGAATCATAAAATTTTACTAAAAAATAATACCTTTATTGTACTATTATATTTTTTATGTAACAAATACTTTTTTTTAATAAAATATTATTATTTTTGAATGGTTAAAATTACTCTTAAAGCTTGGTTGATTTTAACAAAAACTCGATATTTATATCGTATAAATGATGATAAACATTTTACTGATCAAGGGTTAATGGGTAGGCTCAGTAGAGGGTGGTGGTAGTATATGTTACTGTAGGACTTAAGTTGTGACGACATCTAAAACTCAGGATTTCAGACAGATTTATATCAAATTACTTTGTTGTTTCATTTGTATTAATGGTGAAAATGTCACTTATAGGATGATGAATCTAAATGTCAGTATATATTTTTCGTGAGTTGATGAAGGGATTGAGCTTAATTGAGGTGATGAAAGCCGAAGTGAAGAATTGCAGAGGGCACATTTAGTTTTAAGAATTGATATTATTGGTGTTAAAGTTAGAAAGATATTGTGTAATATCAATGTTTGTTATGATTATAATTTTACAGATTTACTGGCAAGCAGAGCTTTGGTAATTTGATGAACATTTGATCATCTTTGTAATTACTCCAACATCAATGTATTTTTTATTTGTAATCTAAAATGATGTATATACTATGTTCAATTAATTTTGTAATGAAAAGTTTTTTATTTGAATTTTTGAAGGTAAGGGTTATAAACACAAACAATTGTATTCGTTAGAAGGAAATTCGCCGCAATACTTAATTGAAATAGCATTCAAAGTACATGCATGGTAGTCCGGGACTTATGTACGTGTAGGTAACCCTTGTATTTTTGTATGATCAAGACTTAATTAAGTGAAAGTATAAAGAGAAAAACAACACCTAATATGCGAGAAATTATATAGTAGTCTGAAACCACCACATCATCCGTTATGATTCCAGTCAATATGGCAACATGATGACACATGGCAGGTAATTAACATTAATCACAATCCCAAAAAATTGCACTTACTATGTGCATTTAAATCATGTTCGAAATCAAAATGCAATACTTGTTGTCTAAAGTGTTATTTTAGATTGTTTTATATAAACTAACAAAAATTAATAAATAGATAAATGAGAATAAAATTTTTATAAAATTAATCTGTAGATGAAAAATAATTATATTAATATTATGTTAAAAAATTAAAGTGAAATTTATTAGAAAAATTATTGAAAAAATAATTAATATTATATTAAAAAGTTAACATAATTTATTTCGGGATAATTTTTTTTTCATTTGACACTTGTCTTGGGACGATGAGAGTTGAAAACTATTATTGCAAATTGTGTCCATGAGGTGACAACCTTCGAGTAGGAATGAGTTCCATCATCTGCTTGGCATTTAATGTTAAGCTAGATGTTGTAGCAGTGGGGAAAATGGAGTCATTGTAGTAGGTGGTGGTGTTTGTGTGTTGCCTTGAACAAAGGCTGTTCGGGGCTTAAATGTAGTTGCGACATAATTAGGACAACCGTGTAGTAAATGAATGCCTTCTGCATGAATAACACATAAACTCTGTAGGTAGGCTTATCTCCACCATCATATGTTTTGCGAGCAAGATCACAAAAAGATCTAAAGAGAAAGAAGTAAAGATGACATCGGTTATGTAGCATACTCTCTATCTCTATCCGAATCATAATAAGTGTCATTTACCTATAGAACAAAACAAGTAAACAAATAGATGGAAAAAAACGAGTAATAATTTTACAAAATTAAACTTATTATCAATATTACATACGGTTGGTGTTGCAACGATACTTGTCATGGGTCTCGAGTTTAGTTTATGGAATCAGTATGGAACTTTTCTGGGTTGCCTTAAGCAGGGAGGTTGGCTATCATTTATGTTTATTAATTATGGGAGTTTTGTCTGTATTAGGCTTTGTTTTGGTGTACTGTTTTTTTTTTTTATTTTTTTTACACAGGTCCAGGTTATGATAGGAATGCAGTTCTCTGTTTAGTTTTGCTTTCTATCTGTACATGTAACTGGGAGTCTGTTGCTGAATGCTTTGGTGGTACAACTTGTTCCTATCCCCATTTTAATGAATTTCATGATTGGCTTTTAAGAAAAACATTAAAAAAACAAAATAATATTTATTAGGAGTATTAATAAAAAAAAATATTAATATTATATTAAAATCTAAAATGATTATTATTTTAAGATTTATTTTTTTCTTTTTACACAACATTTATTATGAAATGAATGGAGTATATGATGATCCTCAAAGTCAAATTACCATACATCCTTCTATCCCCTTAGGTCCTCCGTGAACTTAATATTAAGAATGCCCATCTATTTGCCCATTGCATGTCATCTTTTCTCACAAACGCGGTCGATCACAAACAACGAAAAAAACAACAGAAGAAATGGTGATTATTTAGACACCAATACGTACTACGGGAATACGTGTGACTTAATGACACACAAACAAACACAGTAATTAATAAATAATAATACATACATATATTAGTATATAGAGGCAACACTAACAATATCCAATCTCTGATATATATATATATATATATATATATATATATATATCCATGTTAGCAAATACAACATTAATAATTTAGATAAGATATAACATATACATGCACCAATGCAAAACAAACTCGATGCTCATGCATCTGAAACAACTTTTCTTTAAGCAATAAGCTAGTTGCGTCTTCTAACATGGTAAATATATCTATATGACCCTCTGTTCAGATTTATGATGAATTCAGATAGATATAGAGAGTGTGGGCCAAAAATAAAAGGATTCGATGCTTCCCTCTATGTATGTGGTCGCCACGTTATCTTGTGTGGACCGAATGCAATAGCCTGTGATTATTTCTGCTTTGGGTCCAGACTGTATTAAAATCAATAGGGATTCTAATGTATGTTTGTATCAACAGGCTCGAAAATGCCACTTCTTGTGTCGTTTTTGTTGCCTTCTATTATTAATGTTATTCACTTTTTGCTGTGTAAAAAAATGACCCTCTGTTCAAAATCATGCGTGACACATGCCATAATTATTCAAATTAAAGGACACATCGAACTCTGATCAACGAGAGCAATCGTCAAGATGCACGTATACACAAGGATATATATGCAGGCATATATAAACTTAGTCCCTTGTGAAATCAAGCATCTGTATATTCTTAAGATAAGATTTACCAACAATTGACCTTCATTATCCTTTCTACATTTGTCAAAGAAAACAATGTATGTTCATCGCTAACAGCTTGACACACGACATGTATGCATGAGAACAATTATGTAGTCACGTGCAAATTATTTTTGACCTTTCGAATGGAGATGAAAATCAACCAATAATTGGGCTCTACAATGTCAAAACATAGTATTTAATTAAATTAATCACCATGGATCCCAATGGTACCACCACTTACACTGACAATCCAAAAAGTCCAGCCTTCGCAGATCCTTTAATTAAAGTCTTAAAAAATATTATACTTTCTTTTTTAATTTTCTATAGGTAGTTTACCTCAATTGATTTATTAAACTTATGTGTATTATAAAGTTTTTATGCAAAAGTATTTTATAATTTCCAAATTTTTTAAATATCGTGTTATTTTAATTAGTTACATTTTATTAACTTCAAAATTTCTAAAACTGGAGATGATCTTCTTCCTTCAAAGTTCAAATATCATTACTCCATCCAATTTAGATAAATCGTGACTTTCTTATCTTGGGAGTTGGGATATATACAAAAAGTTACGATTTTTCGATCGTTAATTATTTGCAAAAGTTGCAATTAACTGATCACAAGTTTAAACCACGGGAGTTGTAAACTTTGTCTACAAGTTAATTATAAGCAGCCAACACCTGATTAATGAAAAACACTTAAAACAAGAGAGTATAAGACTATTCAAATACTCTTACTTAAGTGAGTTGCATCAGTTGCATGACTATTATATTGGCAACTTTTCTAGATGTATTGTGCCAATAGCACACCTAAAACATGCCTTCACCTTCACGTGATAGTTATGTAATTTTAATTTGTAATCTTGTTTTAGTATTACAAAATTAGTGAAACTTACACACTGTTGTGAGGACGCTATATAAACTATCGCAAAACACAACCAAAATTATCTTAAATTGATCAACAATATTTATATTATTTTGATTAAAAAAAAAACAATTGTAAAGTTATACTGTATTTATTTCGTAAAACCAAAAGAGAAGCACTTATGAATTTATTTGTAAAGTGACGACTTTGCTCATGTAAGCAAATGTATATTCACTGAACTACTGAAGTAGGAAACATCGTTACCTCGGATCATGCATTGTGCCACCAGACATTTGCGTAATTACGTTGGAGTGTTTCCTCATTTATATATAGACTTTCTCGACCGTTAGAAAAAACTCACAAAATAACAATTGAAAATCTCCACATCATCTGTCTAGTATCTGAACTTGGGAAAAAATGATTGCGATGTTTCTGAATCTGCAGGTGTTAGTTCCTTTGTTCTTCTTCTTCGTCCTTCCGGTCCTCCTCTTCTTCTTCTTCCTCGGACACTCTTCTGCAGGTTTGAAGAAGAAGAAAGAGACAGATTCTAGAAGAAGCATCACTCTGCCAAAATCATACCCATTAATTGGTTCTTACCTAGCCATCCAAGCCGTCGGCAACCGCCGTATTCAGTGGTTGTCCGATATGGTCAAAATCTCATCCGGCGCCACCTTCACCTTCCACCGCCCCTTGGGCCGCTCGCACGTGTTCACCGGCAACCCTGCCACCGTAGAGTACATTCTCAAGACCCGTTTCTCCAATTTCCAAAAGGGCAGAACCGCTATTAACATTCTCTCCGACTTCCTCGGTACAGGAATCTTCAACACCGACGGCAACACTTGGAAGTTTCAGAGACAAGTAGCCAGCCACGAATTCAACACAAAGTCTCTACGAAAATTCGTGGAGCACGTGGTCGATGCCGAACTCTCCAACCGTCTCGTTCCTATCCTCGGTTTAGCAGCAGCACAAGACAAAACGCTTGATTTTCAAGACATTCTTCAACGTTTTGCGTTTCACAACATCTGCAAAATCGCGTTTGGCTTCGACCCGGAATACCTGAAGCCGTCCACTGAACGGAGCAAGTTCGCGCAAGCCTTCGAAGAAGCAACGGAGATCAGCAGCAAACGGTTCCGCGAGCCGTTGCCGTTAATATGGAAAGTCAGAGAGCACTTAACATAGGTTCGGAAAAGAAACTAAGAATAGCCGTGAAGGAAGTGCACGAGTTCGCAAAGAACATAGTGAGAGAGAAGAAAAAAGAGCTAAAGGAGAAGGAATCTCTTGAATCTGTTGACATGCTTTCACGGTTTTTAAGTTCGGGACACTCCGATGAATACTTCGTGACAGACATGGTTATAAGTTTCATATTGGCGGGGAAGGATACCACGTCAGCGGCGCTGACGTGGTTTTTCTGGTTGTTGTCGAAGAACCCGCGTGTGGAAAAGGAGGTTTTGAAGGAGATAATGGAGAAATCTGAGGCTCCGGTGTACGATGAAGTGAAGGATATGGTTTACACGAAAGCAGCCTTGTGTGAGAGCATGAGGTTGTACCCGCCGGTGCCTTTAGACACGAAGGAAACAGTGAACGACGATGTTTTGCCGAGTGGGACGGTGGTGAAGAAGGGGATATTTGTGACGTATCACGTGTATGCGATGGGGAGGATGGAGAGTATTTGGGGTGAGGATTGGGCAGAATTTAAGCCAGAGAGGTGGTTGGAGAAGCTTGAAACAGGAAAGTGGAAGTTTCTGGGAAGGGATTCATTCACTTATCCGGTGTTTCAAGCTGGTCCCAGGATTTGTTTGGGGAAAGAAATGGCTTTTATGCAGATGAAGAGGTTGGTGGCTGGTATTCTCAGGCGCTTCACGGTGGTTCCCGCGGTGGCTAATGGGGTGGAGCCTCACTACTTTGCCTTCTTGACCTCCCAGATGGAAGGCGGCTTCCCCGTTAAGATTCTCGAAAGGGTGCACTCAGATTGAAACCAAACCTATTCTACTTCAAGCACATCTCAACTTCACTCTCTCCATCAAACCATTTAGTTAAATTTGTTGTCGATCTCAATGCTGAACATTGTCATTTCTTTTCTTCTTTTCTTTCTTCTAATTAATAAAAAAAATGCTTCTTATGCTTAATTAGTATCATATTCACTCCTGATACTTAAAGACTGTTTTTTTTAAAAAAATTAAATAAGAAAGGACTGTACGTAAAAAAAAAAAAAAACTTGTGCAACTGGGTTAGTGAAGATTATTCTTATACATTCAAATAAGATGTTGAGATCTATGCTAATAATATTAAATTTCGTCTCTCTTTAGAGCTAACCCGAGGAATAGAAGAGGAAATTGTAAAGAAGTCAATCAATTCTATTTATTTAGTAGTATAGAACTGAAAACACCACCATCAACCACCTCAACCCACCTTTTATATATGGGATATTTTACCCTGTAGTAAGAGTTCTTTAGTGGGATAATCATGATCATAAACTTTAATTTTAAAAGACCATTAATATTATTCATACTTGCATTTTTAAACAGCTGAACTTTCATCCCCTCAATAAAATTCTTTTGAGGATCAAAGTTTGGCATATATAATAGGAAATTGACTATTTAAGAAATACAAAAAATAAGAGTTTGAAAAATTAAGGGAAAAATATATAAATAAAAGATTGTCAATTTACAGTAAAAAATCATTATATTATAATACGATCATAAAAGATAATTAATTAAAACAATTAATATTTGAATAATATTATTTAATATTTAAAATCACTTATGAAAGATGATATTGCTAACATTATTATATATATATATATATATAAATAATTTAACGAAGTTAATTAGAGGGACTATAAACACAAGTCTATTTCTCCAAATAGAATATGCAAAAAATTATATATGTTTTGAACTTATGAAACCAAAAATATTATCATATTTTAAAGGTGTATATATATATATATATATATTATAAAAAGCCTCTTCAAAAAATTGTATTAAAACCAAAAATGAAATATAGAAAAATAGCACTTATAGGATCAATGTGATATTGAACGTACAATATTCATTTCGTCATACAAAAATCGTGTCACATATGTATTTTCTCTTTTACGTTTCTGTTGATGTCATCATACAAAAACCATGTCACATATATTTTCTCTTCGACGTTTCAGTTCATTTCTCTTTCTTCGTTCCATCAATTAATGGTGACATTTAAAATCTTATTTATTGGGTCACTGGGTCATGCCGTACAATTTACTTTATATTTTAAAAATAGATAAAATATATTTTTGATTTCTCTGAAATTTTAAATTTTTTTAGTTCCTCTAAAATATTTTGTTCAATTTCAGTACCTTCAATTTTAAAATGTCTGTTTTTTACCTCTCTAACATTAAAATGCATCACTTTTATAGTCTTCAAAGTATAAAGTTAATGCTTTATAAAGGCGTGAAAATAATTTAGATGACGTTAAAGATAAAAAAAGTGAACATTTCAAAATTAATTGGGCTAAAAATGATCGAACCAAAGATTTTAGAGGTGCTTTTTTTTAAAGAAGGTATTAGAGGTACTAATTAAAACCAAAATTTTGAAATTTTAGAGGAAAAAAGCATGTTTTATCCTAAAAAAATAGATAACTAAAGTAATTATTTATTGTGTGATTTTATTAATTTAATTGTTAGAGTGGAGTTCCTATATCATATTCTATTTGTGTCATTCTATATTTATTAAAAAGTAATTTGTTAAAAATTAATACTATGTTTTTAATTTATATATAAAAAAACTTCCTTAAAAGAGAATAACATCCATAAGTTGTAATAGGATCCTCATAAATCTAAAAAAAATACTACACAAAAACTTAGCAATGAAAAAACAATTTACATATATTTTTTAAAAAAGTGTCTTTAAAATTTTAATGATGCTAGTACTAATGACTGAAATTATCATTAGTTGTGCAAAATTTATCACTAATACATTAATTTATTGTAGTTAAATGAGACCCTCAAAGGAAAAAAAACTTTTCTTCAAAAAGGTGTAAAAGGAAAAAAAAAATCTCACAATAAAATAAATAAATATTTAAAAGTCCTAGTGAATGGAATGATCCTCACTTAAGCTTTGACCTTCTTCAGCTTTGTTTCGATTTCGGTCAATTATGCGGAACTTTAAAAGTGTAATAAACCGACTACAACAGAATTACACTTTTGTTTGAGAGAAGAATAAAATAGGGAAAAAAATAGTTTAATAAGTATGTATTTTGAGTATAATGTTTTTATGTATTATTAATTAATTAAAAATAATTTTTAGTATGATTCTGACGTAATTATTATCAACATCAATAAATTTATTATATATATATATATATATATATATATATATATATTAGTCTATGTTAGACAACGGCATAATCTTTTTTACAGTGTGCATATACTATTTTCTTATGAAAATAAAAAAAATAGAGAAAAAATGAGTTGAAAGATTGCGATAAAGAGTGCAATATAATATATAAAAATCCTGTTTACTAATTAAGAAAATAAATTCAATAAAAAAATTATTTAAACGTTTTGCTATATTAGTTTTTAACACAATTTTTTTATTATTTTGTA
>PYAF01006099.1:158635-171924 GCA_007407185.1 Glycine tomentella
GTTACAACTCTTATTAGTTCCGTAAAAAAATTCCTCTTATTAGTATATCATATTATTAGTATAATCCATTATATTAATTTTTAGGTTAAATTAGTTTTTTTGTCATCTAATTTATTTTTTAGATTCAATTTGAATATCTAAATTTTTTGATTCAATTTGATCATCAAATTTTAAAAATCAATTCAGTTTGGTCATATCTTTTAATTTACATGTCAGGACCAAATTATTAAATCAGTTTTAAAAATTAAATGACCAAATAAACCCAAAAATAATTAGAGTATTAAATCAAATCTAAATAGTAAATTAGATGATAAAAAATAATTTAACCTAATTTTTATTGTGTAAATTCACAATACATATACTAACAGTTTAACTCTCTTTTTGCTAGCCAAGTAAATTGAAGCATAGCAAGAAATTAACAATATTTTTCCTTATATATATATATATATAAATTGAGGGAACTTAAATTATTTGTGAAAATCAGTAAGAAAGTTTGACAAATTACATACGATAATATATATTTTTTACTCCCTGCAAAAATTATATTTCTCAAATAAAGAGAAACATTACCAAAAGTCATTTTTACTCTTACGAGTTTTCTTCATTTTTATCCTTTCACGGTCAAACGTATCCATTAGAAAAGTCTCTGTCTCACAGCCACAGATAATATATCGGGTGCTGAATTGGACTTGCAATTCATAAACAAAGTAGAACGTAACATGACATGTTAGACTGACATATATATAGTTTACCAATTGTTCTTGTGTAACGCATCTCTAGGTTGAAAATTAACTAGATTAAGAGAGTTTTGTTTTAAGTCACATGATATAGATTAAGTGTATAAAATTATTTTAATATTTTGAGTTCTAGTTTTCAGGAGTTTGCACTATTTTTTTTTCTTCTTCTAATAATGGTCTTGCGACTTATTCAATATAGAGAAAAGGTAAAATTTGATCAAGCCCGTATTAAGTTTTGAAAATTATTTCTAAAATAATTAATTGTTATAAAAACCAAAAATAAAATTAGTCAGAAGAAGTTTTCACATATTTTTTTCCCCGTTTTCATCAATTTCAATTCGTATCTCCCTTAATTTCACACTATTCTATGCCTTGCTCTATCCTCCACCAGCTCAGGAACATTGTGTGTACTTGCATTTTGCAAACTGAAAATCATTGTTGAAAATAGAAATCAAACATGCTCATAAATTTTAATTTCTATATCCAACATAAAATAAATGGAAGCCATTGATGAAGCGAAAAAAAGTGAAGAATGAAAGTTAAATATATATTCTCATGTTCTTAAATTAGAATTATTTTTTACTAGATATTTCATATAAGGAGCGTGGATATATAACATAATATTATATTTGTAAAACTGACTGCATGTAAATTCAATAAGATGTCTTATATATTTGTTGCTACAATTAGACTTTTGCATTTGACCCAAATATATTATAATCACAATGACGTGACCGGGTGTTTTGCGTTCAAGTTACGTGTATTTGATTTATTCTAAATAAAATTCAAAGTTCAAACCTCATAAAATCACGAGTACTGAGAAAGTCAATCTACACCGCAAGGGCGCGTTTTAGGAAACACTGACAAATTAATCCCAGTGTGTAAGGCTGAGCAACTGTTACTCCATGCTTTTCCACCATATATATTCATATCAGAAGAGTTGGAGTTTTGATTGACAAATTAGTAACGAATTATTCTAAATTTTTAATCAATCTTTTTTAGGTATTTTTCTAATTAATCTAATCGATCGAACTTAAAAGATAACCACAGAAGAATTTTCATATATGAGACAGACGAGAGAAATTATTGGTGCGTTTATAGAAATATATAACTGAATTATTTTTATTTCATTTTAAAATATTATCTGTATATGTGTGGGTATTTAAATATTTAAATTAGTGTTTTAAAAAAATATTTAAACTAGTGATATATTTTCACCATTTAATTTTAATTTATCCATTTTAATTTTTTTTCTTTAAATAAGAGCAATTCACTTTTCCTATATTCACTGAGGCTTTTAGAAAGTATAGGCTAACTTTTGTATATAAGAAAGGAAAAAATAAGCATGCAATAAAGGAAACAACAGATCAAAGAAATTCATCTATAAAAATACCATTTGATTAATTTGTGTTAGTTTAAATAGAATGCATACGTTTTTACTGTAATTGTATTTTTGAAGTGAATGCTGTTTGTTTTTTATTGTGTTGTCAACCATAAATGATATTTTCCTATCAATTTGAATAACTTTTCTTTTTGCTTTGTGACATTGTTTTAAAAATAAGATATATTTTTCTAAAAAAACTGTTTAAAATTAACAAGTGTTTGAATAATAGCAAAGTTAGGTGTTATATATAAGGAGAAAGCAATATATTTAATAGGAAATGTCCTCAATGTTCAAGACTAAAAGATATTTCTATCACTAGAATAACATCCAATTACGTACCTTGTACGTCTTGGCCAAAAAATATAGCTTGAAGGGACATTACAGTAAATATGGAAACTAAAATCTTGAAAATGAACCTAGATTCTACAAAAACTAAAAATTACTGTACTTTTTAAGATCAATGACGATACATAACTTCCCATCCCCTTAATAATTAATATCAACAAGGAAAAAGACCGGTGTGGAGTATTTTGACCATTTATTTAATGGTATCTTACTTTAAGGGTCCTCATTAATTTTACTTTAAGGGTGTTCATTAATTGCTTCAGTTTGATTCAACATATTCGACCATTTGAACTAAATCGATGAAAATTTTATTCATGGATAAAATTGAGATTAGATCGATCTATAGAAGTAAGGAGGATATATAGAGTACATAATGGTGCGAAAAATGAATTTGGCTCTTGAAAAAATAAGATAATTAATTTAGAGAACTTACAGCATTTTTAATCTCATCTTAATTAAGAATCTTGAATTCAAGATCTGATTTTTATCATATTTTTCACTAAAAGATGAAATAAGATCTTCAACATAGAAAATCTCTACAAGATTTCGAAATATATATACATTCATCATTTTTTTAATCTTTCTCCTTAAAAACAAAATGCAGGAGGAAGAACTACCAACAAAAGGAGATGAAGAAAAAGAAAAAGAAAAAAAACCAAAAATAGACATATCGAAGGGGAAGGGGGAAGGGGGTGGGTCGTGACCAAGGGGAAGGAGAAAGTGGGTGGACCACGAAGAAGGAGAAGGTGGTGGGCTGCGACAAAGGAAGAATAAGAAAAATGACAACATGCATTACTAAAAAAAACATGTTTTAACATCGTTGAATCTAAGTGGGTGTGAGGAGAGGGAGGAAGAAATATAGAAGCAAAGGAGCACACTAAACATTACTGTGTACACAATAACCGTTGTCACTTAAAAAAATGTGTGCACAGTGATCGTTGCGATGCAAAAAAAAATGTCTGTTACAATATAAACATCCTATAAATTACACACAAAATTTGTACATATAATTTTCATTTGTCAATCTCAATTCTCCAATCTCAATCTTAGTTAAATTTTATTTGTACGAAATAGAGCAAAATCAATTTGATTGCATATTTGCATAGTGGATCTAATATGCAGTCTCAACAATTTCAAACAGACTTGATGAAACATATTTGAGAATGTTATATTCACAACAATAATGAAATTTAATTTTTCTTTGGTATTAATGTGTTTCATTGTTTTACTATCAAATTTATGTATTTTCATTTGTTTAACATTTAATCATAAGAAAATTAAATTTATGTTCATTTTCCTATTTCTTAATATTTATAAATTTTTTCTTTCATGTTTCATCAAATTTAATGACTTAGTTAATTATATTTAATTTAATAAATATTTAAATAAAATATTTAAAAATGAGATCTATGCAAGACCTATAAAAAATTATTTAAGATCTCAAAATGAGATCTATCATTAAAGGAAAAAATGAAAAAAAATCTTTAAACTTATGTAATAATGTAAAATCTATCAAAAAATTGTTTAAAATTGTAATTTAAAATCTATCATTAAAAATACTCTTAAATCAGTCTATCAACAATCGTTCAATATGGTGTGGAGGGCTATTTGAAGGCTTAATAAGACATCTATCCTTGTGCTTCTCTTAATTATATCCTCTTTATTTCTCATTTTTCAACAATGTGGAACTGCACTTTATTTTGGGAGAATATCTGAAATGGTGGATAGTCAGTGATTAATGGATTCGAGAACTGTTTTCAGTTTCAGCTCAGAAGAACCAATTAGAAGGAAAAATGGGCAAGTGGAATGTTTCAGGAGGATGGAATTGAAAACTACAACGGATAGAAACTGTTTAAATATTTCTTTTTGGGAGAAATTAGAGATAGAAGAAAGACTCATTTGTGGTTTATATATGTTTTGGACAGGACATATTAAAGAAGGTATATGGATATGTACAGGTGGCAAATGAGTAAAATATTGATCTGTCAAGAAAGCGAATCAGATTCTAGCTCACGTGATCAGAATTATGGATTATTGGCATTCCATGCCAAGTGCATTCATGTGGCCATGCCACTCACGGAAAACCGAATTACAACAAAAAGACTAGAGGCATAATTGTTGAAGATGGGAGATTTGATGTGCTCATCTTTTAATGGTTGTAACAAGGATATGGATCGTCACTTCACTCACTTGTTCACGAACTGAGTTTTCATCTAAAATAATTGGTACATGAATTTAGATGAGTTTGTTTAACTCTGTTAGTGAATCAATTTATATGACAAATAAGATTGTAGACAGATTATGTCAGAAGCATTCATACAACAATTTTAAAAGAAAATTCCGTGGTGGTGGTATATCTTAAAATACTAGATAAACATATTAGATTTATTAACAAAGTTAATATACTGGTATGGACAATCAATATGTTTAAGAAAGAAATTAAAGGGTCCGAAAGGTGAGTTTGTGGTATATGCAGTACTATTTTGCTCGATTTGGAATATTGGATTTAATAATTTGTGGAATATTGGTTTTTTAAAAGATTTCTGCAGAATAATTTTTTTCACATATGTAGTTTTTTTTTTTTTTTCAATTCAGTTGTAGTGTTCTAATTCATTGTATTGTGTTTATGATTAATTAAATGTGCTGTATATCCTAGAGTCTGAGTTTAATGTTGTAAATCTGTTCGGTTATTCTTTTGTACGGGTGAGTAGCCCATGGGTACTCAGTGGGTTAATCAAAGTGCTTGTTGCTACTAAAAAAAAAAATTATTTGTGCCAACCGGCAGTTAACATAACTCGTTGGCATGCTCGCATGCAACACGATAACACGGCGTTTATTCAGCTTTATTGTTCATTAGGTAAATAATTATTTTTATTTTTGGATGTATACAATGTTGATAAATATTTATCTCATAAAGATAAAAATTTAAATTTTAGTTTCTTAAAATAAAAAAAAAAATGCGCCAAATCATTCATTTGTTAATTTATATTAGTTTTATTGTTTATGAAAGAGTATACGTGACAGAGAAATAAAAATGTCATAAAAATGATTGTCAATATTATTGTTGAATAAATTGAATCAAAATATTAATAAGTTTTCATTAGACTAATTTGTCAGATTCAAATTTCATTTCATTTAAGGATAAATAATAATTTAATCTTCATATTTCTTTCGTTTTTTATCATAACAAACATAACATTACAATAAATACTTAAAAAATAGGAAAACAAACATAAATTAGAATAAATATAATAATAAACATAATATTGATTAATAAACACTTACAATTTTAGTTTAACTTATAAAAAATGAGAAATTAAGTTAGTTCTTACAAAAAATGAGAAATTAATTTAGTCCTTACAAAAAATGAGACCTAACATTATACTTATTAATCAATATTATGTTTATTATTATGTTTGTTTTAACTTATGTTAGTTTTCTTATTTTTTTAAGTGTTTATTGTAATGATAAAATAAAGGAGGAAAAATGAATATTAAATTATATTTAACCTTAAATGAAACAAAACTTGAAGTATGACAAATTAGTTTAATGGAAATTTATTGATATTTTGGTCTAATGAAAACTTATTAACATTTTGATTAAATCTATTTAATAGTCATATTGGTAATCATTTTTGTGATATTTTCATCTCTTTGTGCTTTATATGCTCTTTTATTAATAGTAACATAAGAAAGTTAACGGATGAGTAAATTTGTTGTACTTTTTTCACTTTCGAGGATTAAAATTTGAATTTTTATTTTTTGAGAACGAAATATTTTAACACTTTACACCTTTAAGGATGAAAATGACTATTTAGCCTTATTTATTCATAACATGTACTGTTATGTACTTTTATGTCTTTGACATCCGCTTTGTTGGGCATACACGGATTTTGGCCCTTTTCTATTATGCTTCTTAATTTGCTCATTATAATATTAGTTTAGCAATAATGAATAATTTTTTAAAACTAAACCAGTTTATAAAATGGAGAAAAGAATGTTCACAGTTTATTAATATATTATTAAATGGGATAATGTATTAAATATATTTAACAATTAAATATTTTCTAAAAATACTATAATGTAAATATTCTAATAATTTAGGGATGATCATAACTGTGTGATTGATATCACACTTTTACGAGTTCAAAAACATAGAAAATCTATTAACATCGATATTTATTTGGCTAATATATTGGTCAATCTAGTGTACTTTTCTTAACAATGCTAATAATTTATCCAAGTTTTTATTTTATGTTAATAAAATTGAAATCATAAAAAAATATATTTTTATGTTCTCGAGTTTATGTAAACCATATGTCTTTAATTTAATTGAAACAAATAGTTGATTATATTCATGTAATGTTGAATATTGTGTCTCCTTAGCTAGCAAGGGGTTGTTGAAGTTAAAAAGACTGAAATGCTTTACTTGATAACTAAAGAATTTTCTTTATAAGTCAAGATAATGTAGATCATATGTCTTTAATTTATTCCCTTTAAAAACATGTCTTTAATTTATTTGAAAAAATAGTTGAAATTCATGTTTGTTGTTTGTGTATGTATCACGCTGTTTTGGAACATAATATTCTCTTTCCTAAAGCATCAAGTGATTTTTTTAAGAAAATAATCACCGCTCTAATATATACAAGACTCGGTCAATATCGTTTAAAAATCATATAACAGCAGCGTTGTTAAACAACACCGAGTCCTTATAAATAAAATATGGATTAAACACTTTCTAAGCAACACGGTATTTTAGTGTCCGACAAGAGGGTGTTTTAGAGTTGGATTTACTTTTCTTCTATTTTGTTCGCCAACGTTGTTTTAGCTAGTTTTCAATTTTCAAACCATACCCAGTCAAGCTAAACTATTCATCAACCACAAGAAGCACTGGTCAATTCAACATTTCAAATAAGACTCTCTCCCTCCCTATTTATATGTCTGGGGCTACCAAGCACCTACCTTTCACCATCCATATATACCATACAAACCTCTCATTTTATTAAAACATTTCGTCATCCAAAAACTTCAATTTATGTACCATTGATAAGTTACTATATATCACAGCTAGAGATCGATGGCATTGTCTAACAGGATGATCCTCTTCATAATGCTACTAATAATCTTCACAATTTTGGTTGCTTTTCCTCAATTTGGAGCAGCTGGCAGAGCATTACAAGAAGATCAGTGGTTGAGAGAATACAATGGGCTTTTGTTGCAGTCTTTTCAACGGGGCACTCCGGTGGTATCCAGTCCAGATCCAATTCGTCCATAACAAACCTTCAAACGTGAATGCACACGTCTAATTGAAACAAAAACATTCTTACTCAAAATTTCATAACTATTAATTCTTTTTGCTTGTGCTTGCTGAGAACCCCATAGCATGCGGGGTCCCATGCAAGAGTATAGTTGGATGTGTATTAGTTATATTATTTTCATGCATATTTCTATTGTAATTGTAATCTAATACTATTCTTTAATTGAAACTAATAAGGACTTGGGTGATATAATATCCCTAGCCAGTTTTTTTTTTTGCACAGCAAAAAAAGTATATTATATTAATAAGGTGAAACGAAAAAGCCACAAGGAGTGACCTTCCTTTCACAAGATTAATTACAACAAAATCCATACAAACCAAATATAAACAAATATCACCTCTAGCTAGCAGTGGCTCAATACAAAAGAGGCTCCCATCTTGCAATATTACACGAGCTAGTACAAAACGTAACTAAATCCTTGCACTGACCATGAACACTACCAGCCATACATGTCCCCAAAAGTACAAGGAAATTATCCTATCAATTATACAAGGAAATCCCTAGCCAGCTATATATATTTATCTATATTGTCTATAACATTAAGCAATTTATATTTAATTGATGTTTTCCCGTTCACAATAATAATATAATATAATTGAAACAAAAACACGTGTGTGTGTGTGTGTATGACCGGCATTCTCCAACCATGGCAGATGATAAAAAAAAATGAGTGTAACTTCAATCAGAGTTGTATATTTAGTTAAGCAAATCCGAAACTCATAAACATGCATGTTTAACACCCTCGCTCGAGCTTGCAACATTATTAAAAGACGACGACAACATGTAATTAATAACACATAATTTAAAACCAATACTGTTTTTAAAAGTCTATGTAATCTAGGCCATTTAAAAAATCCTAGCTCTAATTGTTCAACAACATTTTAAGTAAATAATAATAATAATAATAATAATAATAATAATAATAATAATAATAATAATAATAATAATTTTCTATTTTTTTTTAGTTTTGATTTAATGATAATGTGATATGCATCTGCATGTTAACAAATCTTAGTTAACATGTGACGTGAGTTGGAAGTGAACTTGTTGCAACCAATAAATGAACAGTATATCCCAGCACTACCAAATGTAAGGAGTTAGACGATTTAACATCACGATGGTTAATTGATTGATCATAAGCAAATGGTCTCCAATTGAAATTCCAAGGGAAAGATATACACGTTGGTAAAGTGTCAGGGGTGCCACTACATGCTTTGTCAGAAATTTCTTTAGGCTTATGATGGAAGAATATAAACATGTTTAATGAAGGTAAAGATAAATGAGGAGGTTTTTTACGTGAGAATGATAGAGGAGCCATTTGTGGAAGGATCGTGTGGTTTCCATGTCAGTGCTTTCTCCGACGTCAGAGAAAGAAAGATATGTTATATTTTGAAGAGATTTGGTTGGAATCTAAATATTCCGATTCATATAATTTCGGGTTGGAGGAACAATTACACAAAAATGAAGGATTGGTTGATGATGAATGGAAAGGACTAGCTAATAGTATTAATGATTATAGAGTATTGATGAATACATTCTGATCTTTGGGATCATCATTTGGAGGCAGATTTTTTTTTTCTTTGAAAGGATCATATGGAGGCTGATAAAGAAATAGAGGAAGGTTTTGGTGGGTTTTCAAACTTTAAAAAGGGCTGAATTACCAATCCGTATGGATGTTGGGTCATACATATTATCAATTCGTATTTTTAATATTATTTTAAAAATATATTTTATAAAATAATAATGCATACAAATTTTGATTATTTATATATATATATATATATATAATTTTTTATTAAATTTATAAATTTTTATTTTAAATTTATATATCTAAAAAAATATATTATTAGATGAAAATGAATTATTACAAAATTCATTATATAAATTTATATATATTAAATATACATTAAAAAATTTAGTATATATATAATAACATTAATTATTTTTAACAGAAATGATTCTTAGTTATTTGGAGTATCTATCTTTAATATAATATTTGATAATATGAATTATCAATTCTTATGAATTTTGATTTTCTCTTTTATTGTTAGGTATAAGAAGAAATGTGTTGGGTGTAGGAAGAAAATCCCTTCCTTTGTTACCAGTTCACTCTCTTTTTGAATTATTTTTTCCAAAAATACCCAGAAAATAGACTCCCCTTTGCATCATCCATAACTCTTGCATTTGAGAAATTATTCCCAGCGTCTCAGAGTGGCATTCCAGAAACTGTTCTAGAGATTATAATAAAATCCTCATTCCTCAAATCAAGTAATACACTCTCACTCTCCTTTTGAAGCGAGTCCTACCTATTGTGATAGTACTATGCAATGGCCTAAATGTATCAATAAGTTCTCTGGCGGATGTTGGGCCTCGTAAATTCTAATGTGACAGTGTTATTTGCACATCCTTTTTTGCTAAGTACACCACCTGCTTATCTAGCATGAACTTCTATGAAGGATAACATAAGTGGACCAAATGGAGATGACCTACGAACAAAACGACAACACCAGTAAATGAATCCACAACATTAATTATAGGTAGTACAAAATCAAGAATCTTTATTAATTACCTCCGATTATTTGAGAAATTATTAGATGATTTGGTATTATCATGGTCTCCATTAATATCCATATGACATATAATAGAGTATTATTAATTTTTTATTGTAAATTGAAAAAAAATTAAGTTTATGTATTACATTAGATCAGACATGGCCATAAACATGCAATAGTTCAGGAAATAGAATTATTTTTCCACATCACCCTAGAAGATTTATACAACTTGAAAGGATTTTTTTTTTCTTTCAAAATTTATACACATCATATTATGACTAGACAAGATCATGAACACGTGGCAGTCAATATTTTTTTCTCGCGTCCCCGCAGAAGGTGTATACAATTTGTGAGGAAAGAGATAGCTAGAAATACAATAGAAGATGATAAATGCAGTGAAAAAGAAAGATAATTATATATTAGAAAAAAGTGTAAAGATGTATATGAAAAAAAGAAGGGTCAAATATAAATATGTGATGCGCAAATCAATATTTTTTTTTTAATCAGCTAAAGATATATATCATTATATGAGGACACAAAAGATACCTAAACCTATATACAAGTGTAAATTTCCAGTCATCTCCAAGATTACAAGATATTGACATGTGCAAATATGATTTATGAGAAGTAATTTTGCCAAATAATCCAACGAAGGACCTATACACAATTTATAAGAAGTACCTAAATTGAATGGAGTCAATTATCCTGAAAAGAAAACTTGCACACGACGAAGTCAACAATAAAGGTGGTAATGCAGAATGGAGATTTTGGGTTTGGCGTCTTCCCCGATCCTTCTCTTCTCCTTCCTCTTCATATTTGTGTGTTCTCTGGGCTAATGCCCCTCTTCTTTCCTTTTATAGTTGAGTTATCGCAGCAAGTAGTAGGAGTATATTTTAAAATTAGCGAGGAAAACAATTGAACGATGCTCCCGCCACCACATGCATACTGCATGTTCTCAGTGGTTATACGCGTACAGCTACCTTGTCCATGTCATGTTGCAGACAAGCAAGCAATGTGTTGCCTCACTAGCGACAAAAAAAAAAAAAAACATTATAAAAAGTCTGGCTGCACGTGTAATTTGGCTGAAGCGTGCAGCGTATTGCATTCAATTAGTGCACATAAATTCTATATACCTGCTCAATGTCTCATCTATGTTTAATCTATTAAAATAGTAGCTAATTAGTTAATTATCTTATCATGCTATATATGTGGTCAGACAAGTGGAGTTAATTTCTCTGGCATTTCAGAAAGGAAAATATAGAAATTAACACAGGTATGAAGTTTGCGGGGAAACCAGATTTTATATATATATGGCATTCAAACCATCTAAAGGACTATTTAGAGGAATGTTATGCATTGATGTATATGGGACCTGCATGCTATCGGGAAAATTAATCAATGTTTAGTTTAGCATCAGTTAATTATTTTTAGATGTGGTGTTCCAATCCATCAGTTAGTACTCTTATATATATATATATATATATATATATATATATATATATATATATATATATATATATAATATGGGTGAGTACATCTCGAGTACTCAGCACAAGTACTTTAATAATAAAAGTGCTTGTTGTTGAAATATATAAAAAGAAAAAAAGACGCTAATTGTGGCAACGGGAATTCGAAATAACTAGTAGTAATAGACAATTCGACATTCTCGCGTGCAACACGGGCTTCACGTTTATTCTGCTTAATTGTTCATTTTATGCAGTGTTAATAAGAGTCTTTGACATCGGCTTTCCTTTTTGGGGTATTCACGTCACCGGCTTTTGACCTTTTCTAGCTAGCTAGATGTTTCTTAATTTCCCTTTCATAGTACTAGTTTGGTTAATCAAAAAAAATTTGTTAAAAAAAAATCAGTAATTAAGCTAGTTACGTGAAAATTCACAACTTAATGCATGGTATATTGTTAAATCAGGGTATATGAGTTAAATTTATTTAAAAATTAAATATATTATAAATTAAAATATATAATAATGTAAATTATAATTAAGGGATAATCATAAAAGTGATAAAACTTAATTAGTCATTAATATTGCTCACTTTTGTCTGTTGAAAAACTAATTAGAATAATTTCTTAACGTCATTTTTTGTTTGGCTGATTCTATTAATTACAATTGATCAGATTGGCTAATCTAGTCTACTCTTCATAACAACGTTAGTAATCTATCTAATTATGGTTTTTGTTGGTATTAGACTATTAGTCACAAAATTGAAATCATAAATTTAGTTTGTGAATTCTTAACTTTAAGCAACTCATGTCTTCAATTTGATTTACATGAATGTTTGTATCACATTTTAAGTTTAGAACATAATATTCTCTTTACCTGAACCAAAATTAAAAAAAAAAAAAAAAATCACCCACAGATTACTGAGAAAAAATGAATCTTTCTAATTTAAGACTTAGTCAATCGTAGCAATTCCTTAAATAAAACCGGTCATTCATATCAATATCGTTAAACAAAACTGAGTCGTATGCATATATTCAAAAGGTAAAAGTTCAATATATATGGATTAAGCACGTTCTAGGCAACAGGTTTTGGCGTCCAACAACTGGGTGTTTTGGCGTCTGATTTACTTTTATTTTATTCGTTGATGTTGTCTTAGCAATATAGTTGGCGATACCCTACCAAGTAAAGCTAAACAATTCATCAACCATAAGAAATGAAGCACCGGTCAATTCAAAATAAATAGCACTCTCTCTATATATATGTCTGGGGCTACCATCTACCTTTCACCATTCATACTGTTACGGAAAGGAAAGAATCTATCTCAATCAATTCGGATACCTGATTGGTAATCAGATCCTTTTTACCAGGTATGTAATAACTCTAATTCTAGTAATCATATCTTGCCATTATTTCCTATTATTCTGTCCGTAAATAGGTCATTTATGAGCTGAGGCCCAAGGCCCTTGATTCAATATAAATACAACCCTCCAGACA
>PYAF01006099.1:172024-188908 GCA_007407185.1 Glycine tomentella
CTGTTACGGAAAGGAAAGAATCTATCTCAATCAATTCGGATACCTGATTGGTAATCAGATCCTTTTTACCAGGTATGTAATAACTCTAATTCTAGTAATCATATCTTGCCATTATTTCCTATTATTCTGTCCGTAAATAGGTCATTTATGAGCTGAGGCCCAAGGCCCTTGATTCAATATAAATACAACCCTCCAGACATTCTCAAGGTACACTTTTCTGACTCTCCCTTTCCATTCGCACGGCACACACAGCACCCCAATTGCTCTCGTGTCAGTGCGATCTTCTCTTCAGTCGCTGGTCTCACCACCATAGATCAGCAGGGGAGAATCCGATCCTATAGCAACACCTCCGGCGACACTCGTCGGACATTTCCGTTCTTCCAGAACGAAACACATACCATACAAACTCTCATTTATTCCAATTAATTCACCATCCAAACTCAGCTCAGCGGAAAGGAACGAGAGAGATCAAATTGAAAGCTCGAAAGAAGAGCATTTAATTTTTTGTTCCTTTGATCAGTTACTATCACAGCTATAGATGGCGTTGTCTTACAAGATGACCCTCTTCATAATGCTACTAATCATCTTCACCATTTTGGTTGTTTTTCCTCAATTTGGAGAAGCTGGCAGAGCATTGCAAGAAGATCAGTGGTTGAGGGAATACAATGGGCTTTTGTTGCAGGCTCTTCCACGAGGCCCTGTGAAGCCATCGAGCCCAGATCCAATTCGTCCATAAGATATCTTCAAACGTGAATGCATGCATGGCTAACTGAAACAAACACGTTCTTTCTTACTCAAATTTCATAACTATTCTTTTTTGCTTGTACTCTCTGAGAAACCACATTATCCGTCGGTTCCCTTGCAAGTGTACAGTTGGCGTGTATTTATATTCTTCTTAATTTTCATATTCTATTGTAATTGTAATCTAATTCAATTAATTCATTAATTGAAACTAATAGGACTTGATGATAATATAATCCCAGCTACATCTACGTATTACTATATATAATGGATTGTTTTTAATTGATGTTTTCTCGTTCACAATAATAATATACTACTATATAATCTAAACGAAAACATGTATGTGTCAGTGTGACCGGCATTCCAACCATGGGAGATGATTAAAAAAAAATGAGTGTAACTTCAATCAGACTTGTATTTACAATTGAGCAAAACCGAAATGTACACGTTTAACACCCTCGCTGGAGCTTACAACCTTAATTGATTGAACACACACATATTTTTATAGTCTGTGTGATTTTAAATAAGCCTTAATTAGAAAACCCTAAGTCTAACAGGTCAACATATTTAAGTGAATAAAAAAAAACTTTTAATCCTTTAAATATGGTTAAATTTAGCTATATAGTTTTCTAATATTTTTTCTTAGTTTTAATTTTATGCTCATAAGAATTTATAGTTATTAAAAATGATTCATATAAATATTATGTTGACATCCATCGTGATGCCATGTTAACAGATCTTAGGAAACATGAGACGAGTGTTTGGGTGCATTTGTGTTTTTATATTTATTTGATCTTATTGCAATTGGATTAGATTAGTTTATGAACATTTTTTTTTTGTCAATAGATCATTTATTGATAATGTCTAGCAACATTTACAAAATACATAGAATGCTAAACAGAGTTTACAACAGTACCATATATCATGCATCAAAGGCGGATAAGACACATACGCTCAAAACTAACAAAGTTTAGCAATCCTGAACATACAAACACAAGAACACTGAAGAGAATACACAGAAAAAACACATTCTCCTACTACAAAGAACCTACATATTGTGATAATATATGTCCTAATGGCCCAAATGTGTAAATAAGGACACTGATGTTGGACATTGGACCTCACAAATACGAAGGCTCTGACAAGGAGGATAACATGTAGCAGTGTAGCACAATGGATAGAGGTAACTTTTTTTGACCAAGAGAAAATCAAGGCATTTAATTGATAATAGTGTTGTAGATACCAGTAGGAATACTATGAAAAACTGCGAGTCTAGCATGATATATTGCAGGCTTTGCAAGAACATGAGCTACAATATTATCCTGTTGAGAAGTATATATTGAGCCTATCCACAATGACTTGGCAATCCTTCTCAAAGAAAACATGAGTCATGGCTAGCATAAACGCCTCTTTGTCGTCTCTGAAGCAGACTCTCTAGCTGGTCAAATTGGCCTCTTGATTAAAAGCTGCGTCGATATTACATTTCACAAAACCTGGATGATCGAGCAATTGGTCTGATAGGCAACTTGCTGTACTGGTGCATGACTTCCTTGAATGTCTTTTGCAGCTACCCAATCTTACAGAAACTTGCTGTAATGCTGCGCTGAGAACTGTTTGTTCTCCCACAATTTATCGTTTCTTAGGATAGCAAAAGCCGATTGGGCCGTTTCAATAATACTTGGGGACAACTCATGCAGCAGCTAGCCCCAGTGTTTGCCAAGTCTCATGCATGTGCAGACGTGCATCTAAAGAAAAGATGCCAAACTGATTCAATTCAAGACTAGGACATTCAATACCTCTTTCGCCCAATTTGATCCTGGTTGGAATGATGTCTCTTGGAGGAGCTTTCGTATTCCAAATCTGGAACCAGTCCCCTCTCAGTGTTCGGATACATCAATATAACCTCCTCCATAAACACTCTTAAGCACTCCTTACAGTATACAGGGGGGGGTTTCAAAATTTCAATGGATAGAGATAACTTGAGAACAAAACATCAGCACCAGCAAAATGAATCCTCATCGTTATTTACTGGGAATACGAATTCAATAGGATTGTTATTTGTTAAGACGTATAAACAATATTAAAGTGTGAGAAGAGCAACGTATTCATGAGAATTGTGCTTTAATAACTATGCAACTGATTAATTACATTATTTAATCAAGAATTAATTTTACTCTACAATTGAACTATGCTTCTGGAACCAAATGGATAATTGCATACTGTTCTCGATGGTTACACACAGCTTGTACATGTTGCAGACAAGCAAGCATTGTGTTGGTGCACTAGCGACAAAAAAAAACATTATAAGAGTCTGTGTTAAAGAATATATATCCACTTAGTGATTCACACATTTTAAATGATAATAATTAATAAAATAGGGTGTTAATAAAGAATATATATCCACGCGCGTACTCTTAATAATCGTCTGTATAATGTCTTCCAAAATACGTGGTCAATGTCTCGTTTATGACTTTATGTTTATTCCTGGGACTTTTTTTCTTTTATCTGATGATGGAGGCTAACGTACAAATTTCTTGAGAGGAAAAGACTTAGCTCATTTCATTAAGAATAATGGAAGCAATAAAACTTGGTACATGATTAAAGGTGTGGCAAGAATCATAAAATCTTAATGCTCTCGCTAGGGAGTGGGCAACATGATTTACTTGCCGCTTGGAAAAACTCACCAAAGAGTTTGGGAATTGGGATAAATAAGCCTTACAGTTAGAGATAATAGAATGAAAATCTCAAAAGGCCTTTACATTCATGAAAAATAGCATCCGCTACTCCTTTGCAATCAAATTCGAAGTTAACATTTGATAAACGCAGATCAGAAGTCCAATTCATTGCTTGCCAAAGACCCCATGCTTCTGCAGTTCTCGGGTCAGGTACTCCAGTAAAGTGAAGGGTTACGCACCAATATATTCCCCATGGCGACCTCGGAGGCAAATGCCTACTCCAAACATGCTGTAATCCTTGAAGAGTTCTGCATCCACATTGCACTTGATCAAGCCTTGACGTGGTGGCTGGCATGCAAGGTTCGGTGGCTGGTGATGCTTCTGTGAAGTGTCTGATTTTCCTTTTCGAGCATGGCACCATTCAGTGTAAGACTGCATTGTGAGGTTGATGGAAACATGTTCCTGCAAGTTTATATGATTCCAGATCTTGTCTTTTCTACGTCGCCAGATACCCCAAAGTAGCATAGCAAATCTTGATGCCAACTCGGTGGAGAGATTTTGCAGCAATTTGAACACCGTATCAGTCAAGGTTGTAGCGTTGTTGATGTCTTGCGAGATCTGAGACCAGATTCCAGAGGCAAGCCAGAATCGTTGAACTTGTTGACACCCAAAAAACACATGCCACGAATTTTCTAGATTGGATTGGCAATACACATACAATACAGCAGTGTACCCCTCTAGATTGAAGACGCTGTCTTGTTTGAAGGCAGTTCCTTAAGGGTATGTTTGGGAGAGGGAGTTAGGAGGGGAAGGGAGGGAAAGGAAAGGTTTAGGGAGAGTCATTCCCTTGTTTGCGAGTTTTAATTTTTGAGGGAAAGGATTTGAGGATTTTCAAAACTCCTCTGAAATCCTCCAAAGCCTATAAATTGTTGTCCCCCCTATTTGGGGGATTTTGAGAAGGAAAAGTAACTAAAATTATTATTTTATATCAACAGTGTTAATAAAATTACTATCCTACCATAGTCAATGTAAAATATATAATGTATTAATTTTTTAAATAAGAAAAAAATTGTAAAAATTTCTTATTAACTCTCCATTTTCCTCTCTTAATATATTTTTAACTCCCAAACAAGGATAAAGGAACTTATCTTATTTTCCTCCCTTTCCTTCTCCTCCCTTCCCCTTGAATCTCTTTCCTTCCCCTCCCCTCCTAACTCCCAAACAAAACCTAAGAGACACCACATAAAGTGTTTAACGTTTGGCGGAACTTTGAGTTACCCTAACAAGTTCCAATCACCAGGGACTTTATAATCATCGTAATCACGTTTTCCATCAAGTGGTGATAAGATGACCTTACTGTGTATACTCCAGTGCTGCTGAACTTCCAAGTCAAAGAATCTTGAGAATTGGTGTTCAGGGGAGGTGTTGTTGCAAAAAGTGTACTGTTCGTTCAAGTAATAAAGTGATTAAACAGAGTATTATATCCACAGGGATCGAGTTCCTAATTTTATTGTAACTCACGATTAAAGAGATTGGAAGAAAACAATATGTTTAAAAAGAGTAGTGTTGTGTTGTGAAATTAAGCAAATTAAATAAATGACAGAAATTAACAAGAAATTAAAAGCATTTTAAATTGATTATGATGTAGTCATGAGAAATAATTATGGTCAGAACACAATCCTCCTTGATCCCTACCTATTTCACTCGAATTGATTATTAAATTCAATTACTTCTGATTACTCATAGAATGTATCTTTACTTAATTAGTTAAATCCTAATCTCTTAGCAATTTAACCCTTTTACCTTATTAGAAATCCTAATTTATTAGCAATTCCTATCAAGCTAAGCATTAAAAGAATACATCATAAAAATTCCGCAATCATGCATCCCTATCCTTAGGCAATGTAGAAACTATTATTTTACTCATGTCAGAAATTAGAATTCCAAAGTTCAAATCCGGGTGTCGCCTAATCAATAAGACATTTGAAATGAAATATTGTATTACGTTTTTTATAAAAAAAACTTTTTTCCAATAGAAGCAAGCTAGGGAAAAGGAGTCTTGAGACTTGTGTTTGATTCTAAATTCTAAGCATCAGTAGGTTTATTCTAAAAAATGCTGTATTGCGAACTCTAACCCTAAGAACTTTAATAGAATGACCAACTCTAATAAAGAATAATACAATGAAGAATAGGATAAAACAAAACAATCATAATAATCTCATATTAGTACCAATCAAATTACAGAGGAGTTCACATTGGTTCTTGGCCCTAACCACAATAAAGAAATTAGCCAGACATGTTCATGTCTAACCTCAAGAAATACAAAGACAGGAGAAGCATTACAAAAATCTCAATCTTCCTTCAATCTCTGGTTTTGATCTTCTCTCCATTGTGTTTCTCTCTGTGTTTCTGTATGTAAAAGTTATCCCCATTTTGTTCAAAAGCCCCTTTTATTGTTTCCCATTAGTTTCTCACTTAATTCGAGTAAGAAAGCCTTTTTTCCCAAGTTAAATTAGTGCTAAATCACCTAATTTAGGAAACAGTGTAACTGTGACGCTGATCGCACTAATCCCACTCTAATCGCGTGGCATGATCGAGCTGACAAGCTGATTTTGGAGTTTGGCGTTACTCGCGTGATGTCCCACGCTAATCGCATGAATTATTCGAATTGAACTTGTCTTCCAAACTTTGTGGCACGAGTAGCGCGAAGATGGCGCTAATAGCGCGACTTATTCGAGCTGAAGGTTGATCTTTGCATGCTGGCGCTGCTCACGTGGGAACCACACTATTAGTGTGAGATGGTCGAGAGGTTTAGTCTTTTTCCTTTTTGTTTCTTTTCTTTTCTTTTTGACTCTGAAATAATAAAATGAGATAAAAACAAATAAATAAATAAATTTACCTAATTCTAACCTATATTACTAATTATTGATTGAATTATAACTAAATTAACCCTAAAAATTAAGATGTGCTAGCAACATATCAGGTGTTGCTTGGATGGTTTGGATGTTTGCGTGATTCAGAATTTGAGGAAGAATTTCTGTCATCCAACTTCCAGTGGAATTTCTTCTAACGTACAAATTAACCATCTACAATAATATTTTAAATTAAAACAATTAAATATAGTAATTAGATATCTATACGTGTTCTTACTTATCATGCTATGTGGCTCAGACGAGTGAGTTTCTTTCTGTATTATAAGTAAACAAAATTAGATGAGGAAAACAGAAACACATAAAGGTCTCAAATTGTGGGAAAACCAGAATTTTTTTAACGCCATTAAACCATCTAAAGAACTGTTTAATTAGAGGAATGTTATGTGTGTGGGACTTGGTACTTTAACAAAATCATTGTTTAGCATCAACTAAAAGTTAATGCTATGTACGTCCGTGTTTTGATCAGATAAATCTGTTAATAAAACTAATATTTATCTATAAAAAGAAAAAATCACATGTCCTGAAACTAACAATGGTGCAAAGAAACGTTCTGCAGAATAATTAATTCTTCAAGGATCTTCTGCAGACTAATTCTTTTCAGATGAAAGAATCTGATAGTTTTATGTTGTAAATTTATTCGGTTATTCTTGTTTATGCAAAATTCTTGTATATGGGTGAGTAGAACTTGAGCACTCACTAAGCTAATAAGAGTGCTTGGTGCTGATTTTTTTTTTTTTAAAAAAAAAATAATGCCTATTGTTTAATCGGGAAATAAATTGACAATTCCACATGCTCGCATGCAAATGGGGGCGTTTATTTTACTTTATTGTTATTTTAATTAATGTTGGGGAAATAACAACCAAACAGAGTGCTAAGAGACTTTGACATCTGATTAATTTCTTTTTTGGGGTATTCACGGGCTTTAGACCTTTTCTAACACGCTTCTAATTGCCCTGTTATAATATCAGTTTGGGTAATAAAATAAAATTCTCAAAATTAGATTCAGTTATTCATTAAACTGGTGAATTGAAAATTCACAGCTTAATGGTATATTGTTAAATCAGGGTGTATGTATTAAATATACGGGAAAGATATATTTTTAGTCTTTATATATTTAGTCAAATGTGGTTAAGGTTCTAATTAACATTGTTATATTAATAATTTGGTTCTTAAACTTTAAAATATATCTATTTACTACCTCTCAACCCTGAAGGCAATATGACAAATTTTAAAAGGAAAAGACTAATTTTACATGTTTTTTAAAGTTTGATAACCAAATTCATTAATATGAAAGTATAAAGATTTTGACCACATTAATTTAACTGTATAGGGATTAAAAGTACATTTTTTTCTTAAAAATATTTAACAACAATAAAATATAATAATATAAATACTATAATCAATTAAGGGATAATCATAAAATTTTAATTAGTCATCATTTTGCACATTTTTATCTGTTGAAAAACTATTTAAAATAATTTATTATCGTCTATTTTTTATTATTTGGCTGATTTATTAACTTGCATCAGATTGGCCAATGCCAATAATCTATCTAACATTATTTATATTAGTTTTAAAATTAAAATCAGAAAGAATTTTGTTTTATTAAGTTTAGGTAAATCATGTCTTTAATTTAATTGGAGAAAATAGTTGAGATTTATGTAAGTTGTTTTACGTATCACCTTACTTAGTAAAGCTTTATTGAACTTAAAAAAATTGAAGTGATTTTCTTGAAATGCTTATTATTCGATTTTTGCTATCATCAAACTTCTTTAAATCAATTATATTTTTTAGCATTACTATAAGTCTATAATAGTATGCTAATTCAAATATGCAATTTAATTTACATGAATGTTATCATGTTTTACATTTGGAACATATAATATTATCTCTACCTAAACCAACTGTGAATTAAAAAGAAAGAAAAAATTCCACAGATAACAGAAAAGGGGGTCTTTCTAATATATGACTTAGTCAATATTGTTATATAGAAAATCTTATAACAGTAGCGTCGTTAAAGAAAACCGAGTCATTTATATCAAATTCATATATATATATATATATATTCAAAAAGCAAAAGTTTCAATAAATATATAGATTAAGCACTTTCTAGACCAACAGAGTGTTTTGGCGTCTGAATTAGTTTTATTTTATTCGTCAATGTTGTTTTAGAGCTAGAATTCAATATTCAAACAATACCAAGTCAAGCTAAACAATTCGGTCAATTCAAATAGCTCGCTCGACCCTATATATATGTCTTGGGGCTACCACGTACCTTTCACCATATATGCATACAAACTCTCACTTAATTTTATTCCGATCCATTATCCAAACTCAGCGGAAAGGACATTTAAAGTTCTAACGAAGAGCATTTAATTTTTTGTTACATTGATCAGTTTACAGTTACAGCTATTACTATATATCACAGGAAGAAATGGCATGGTCTTATAGGATGATCCTCTCAATAATGCTACTAATATTCTTCACCATTTTGGTAGCTTTTCCTCAATTTGGAGTTTGCAGAGCATTACAAGAAGATGAGTGGTTGAGAGAATACAATGGGCTTTTGTTGCAGTCTCTTCCACGGGGCCCTGTGAAGCCATCCAGTCCCGATCCAATTCGTCCATAAAAAGCCATAAAACCTGCATGCTGCATGCATGTACTAATTGAAACAATTAACATGCACCTATATTATTATTCTTTTCACATTCTTTTTGTATGTGTAATGTTCTTCAATTAATTGAAACTAATTAATAAGACTCTGATAATATCATCACTAGCTACATGCATCGATGGATTATCTATAACATTAAGCAATTCATAATTAAGTAATGTTTATTTCTCGCTCAAATTGTAATATAATTGAAACAAAACATGCATTCATGATATGTATTACCGGCATTCCAACCATGGCGCGCCGATGATGAAAAATGGTTGTAACTTCAATCAGACTTGTATTCACAATTAAGCAAAACTGAAACCCAGACACACGTTAAAAATCTTGCTCAGCTCGAACTTACAACATTAAGAGATCATGACCACATGTAACCGTAATTATAACACACACATACACACATGAGAAGGGATCATATTTTTCTACGATCAAATATACATGTGTGGGACCACTTGAACACAAAGTTATGTAGAATAGTTGTTTCATGCATTTTCTAATCAGGACTTCTCTCACTGCCAATCTCTGTCTCTCATTCTGTCTAATCTCTCTGTGTCATTTTGTGCCTCGTCGTCGCAATGGGGGCTTCGTTGTTTCACTAGGATGAGAACTAAGATGCGAATGAGTGGTGAAGGGTAGCGATTAGGTGCTTTCGCCATAAACCAACTCACCTAGAATCTTGAAATCGAACCATGAACCTTCACCCGTCAAACATCACAATGACGTGCCTCATCGTTGATCTCACTTTCCGTTATGTATATAGTGACCTCCAAGGATTGCTTGTACATTTAATCATTTTTATACCTAGTGAGAGTAGTTGTTTACACTCATTTTATGTAACAAGAGTAATCAGATGTTGGATTGGAGTTATACGAGAGAAACCGTCAGACATGCCTCAAGTGACATTTTCGAGAGCATATTTGAGAAGCCTACGTGCTTTGCATTTGTGAGATCTCTAGAGAATTTGAGTGAAACACTTTAGGGAGTTTGATTATCACCATTGTTAGAGAGGTTGAGTGAACCACCACTTTGATGTATATTTGATCCTCTATAACCGTTATTGTTATAGTGGAAGTTTAATTTTGTATTAGTGTATCGAGAAGATTTTACCACGTTAAACAAATTAACTGTGTGTTTTTCTTTTTCGTCTTATTTTCCACTTCCGCATTTGATTTGATTTGATTTGAGGGTTCGAATCGATACCCAACATCAGATTTGGAGGGTCGTTATGGGTGGTTTGGTGACATTATATGTTTGCCAGACAAGATGGATATGCATTTTCTTCAAAACTGGGGGTGGCAATAAATAAAAGAGGAGGGAAAGTGAGAATGATTGTGTGGACTGCAACAATTTGGATTCTCTGGAAGACATGAAATTCATGTGTGTTCAGGCAAGGTGTATTTGACCACCAGAAGATAACTCAAGACATCCAATTTTTTTCGTGGCTATGGATAAAAAACTTGTTGAAAATTGATGTAGTTTCCTTCTTCCAATGACAACTAAACACGAGTCTCTGTCTCAGGCAGATTCTGTTTGGTCATGCGGATCAAGCTAATCTCTCATTGAGCTAATTTTGAAATGTCCACGTCAACTATCCAAAGCCAATAGCTCTCCCGCTGCTCAAGTGGTATATAACAATTGTATATTCATTGTAGGCATGCAGGGTGCAAATTCATTAATTTCTGCATGATATTGCATTTGGAAATCTGCTATCTTGAAGTTCTGATTGGTTGGTGATGTCAAGGTAGACATGGGTAGGTAGTTTTAAATGGAAGGGACAAATTTGGCAAGGAGTGAGTTATTGTTATGAACGTGGGGACTTGAGAGAGGTTTTGATGATTCAAGTTGGGGTTATAGAATAATTATATTAGCATATTAATATCCTGTAACCTTGAATGATCAATGTGGTTACTGGTCTTGTGGATCAGTTATTGTAAATAGGTTGGGGTGTCCTTTGTGCCCTTTACAATTAATAGATATTTTTGCTGAATTAAAAAAAAGATCTTGAAAATTGGGATTATAAGAGTATTTTTAGTAGTAGATTAAAATAAGAACTTAAATTATTTTTTGGTGATAGATCTCACAATGTTAAGTTAGATTGAAGATCTATCCATATTTATTATGTTTTTTCTTTAGTATTATATCTCATTTTGAAATCTTATATAATTTTTAATGGTCCCAATAGATCCCACTTTTAATGTAACTGTTACTTTTAAGTTACCATTATTGTGTAATGGTAACTTTTTTCAATTTTAATTTTTTTCTTTCAAAAAACATTTTTATTTCAATTTTTTTAATTTTTATTATTCCTTTCTTTCTTTCATAATCATCTCTCTCTTTTATTTTTATTTTCTCATCCATCAAACATTGCACTCCTCCCTCTCCCCGTAAAACCTCCTCCTTCTCTCCTCCATAAATGCTCCTCCCTCTCTCCTTCCTCCCCCCTTCACGCGCAACACCCCTTTCCCTTCCCCTTCCTCCTCCGCCACGCGACCCCTCTACCTTCCTCCACCGTGCAACCTCCTCCGTCTTGTATGTTTTATTTTTCACCCTTTTTTTCATTTGGTCTGTTGACTCACTTGTCGTTGCTCCGTTATTAGTCCGTGCGCGTTTTGTTTACAACTGATGAATAAATTTGTTTTTTTAAAAGTTGTGCAGATCTTCACAGTTCTTGGGAAAGAATTAAATCTTCACATGAAAATCTTGAAGCCTCCTTTATTGTTGGATCTAAGAAAAGAGAGATCATCGACTAAAATTCCCTCCCTAAGACCAGCACTAAAAGTGTTTTAAATTTTTGTTTAGTTGGGTTGCAAAATATAAATAGGGATAAGATAGAAATATAAAGAATCCTGAAAATCATTTGATGAGAATGAATAAACTTTGTTTAATTGATTATTAAAATTTTAAGATAAATTTTCTAAAAAACAAAGAATTATATAATATTTTTTATCATATTAATTAATTTAATAAAGAGTAAAAAGATTGTTTAATAAAGAACAAAATGATATTTTTATCCAATTTTAAGGACAAATTCCTGCCAACATACAAACACTATATAGATAATGAATGTGCAACAACATTTTTACGTTCATTGTTTTTCGCTGGTCCATTTAAAGCTGGCTTAATTAGGTATGGATGCGAAATCCACCTGACGGTGGTGCAGGAGCGTTTGGAAGCGACCGAAAAAGCTTGTATTCCCTCGACCACTGATATGTAATAATAATGGCCTGCAAGCTACTCTGGACTCGGGAGAAGCAACAAAAATGGTGAGCATGATAAGCAGAAGCCGCAGAACTGTGAAGAGGAACCTTCTGTAAGAAAAAACCATGTTTATATTCTCTTTAAGTAAATGAAACAAAAGGAAGCTTTTGAAGGAGTTCAATTCTTTGGTGGAACTACAATGTTAGTGAGTTTGTACACAAGATATATAATGTTGTGGTGGGGAAGGTGGACATACACAACACATTCATTTAAAATAAACAGTGTATTGACATTGTTGTTTCTAACGTAGCTTGGAAAATTAGAACCGCAAACCTCGGACTCTTAAATGCCTTCCACGCACAACATGTGTTTGAGAACGAAGACAACTACACTTGGTCCAGAGAATAAAACTAGGTTAAATATGATATTAAATTTTACAATACTTTTCACTTCTTTTTATTTTTTGTGAATTACAATACTTCTCACATGGCTACATGTTTTTGACTTGATTATATTTTTAATCTACTCTTTTATTTGTGTAATTTTTTTATAATTTTTATAAAATATATTTATTTTATTTTTTGTCTTTAAAATATTTTAGATAACTTTTTTATTATTTAAAATATTTTTTTATTGTTCAAAACACTATCTGAAGTACTTTAAAAGTGAAAAAAAAATATTTTAAAAGGATTATAACAATTTTTTTATAGAAACTAAAATAAAAAAAAATGTTAAATGACATATACCAAAAATATATTTAAATTTTTTTAATTATAATTTCGGTTTTCCAAATTCCAATCCCAAAAATTTAGGGCAGATAGATTATAGATCTTGGCTTTTTAATGCCCTAATTCATATTATATAAGCTTATTTTACGTGACCATACAACTTAATCTCTTATTCAAGTGACTATTTGGTGTATGTAATAGTAATAGTCATACTCATTCTCCTGGTTTTAAGCTCCGCAAACAATAATTATGATTGTAACATCAAACTTTTGGGATCTCTTCAAACACATCATAATTGTAATTATGGTCGAATCAAGCACATATGCCTTTATATAATACAGGGCCCTCGTGTCATAATTGTTCATTTATACATCTAAATCAGTAATTAGATTACTCATTCCTGTATAAGGGCCCTTTAATGATATAAAGTCCCAATCCAACTCATAATATAAAGAAATTGAAAATTTGATGACTCTGCTGCTCCGCATATGCATTTATTGCCGCATTTGGTGTGTTTTCACCTTTTCACGTAAATTTTCCTTGCTTTGCCATGACAGGAGGCTCACAAATCACAATGAAAAGAATAGGGTCAACGGGTTCCTACCAGCTACCTGGTATAGCATATTTGGAGATAATAGACTTGATTATAAAGGCATTTAAAAAAAAAAAAACAATCGTTTTTATTAAGCATCAATTCTAGAAAAATTTCATATAATGAAAAAACTAATAAATATTTCATCATTTTATTTTACAATATAAAATAAATAGAAGTATTAAAAAGTTTTAAAAAATTACATTTTCAAAATTAAAATTATATTTAAATCAACCACAATTATATTCTAGTAATATTCCCCGTTCAATTTGTTACTATCAATTTAATTAGCTGAAAATTACCACCAATTATTTACGGTCATCATAGGGTCATATATGGAATGAATAGAAGGTTGGCGACCTCACCAACAAATTCTTATACGGTATTTAATCTTCATTCAATAAGTATGGTATATGCCATGCCTCAGCGGGTGCAAGGAAAACAGCAACTGCATCATGACCGAAGTTATTATGGATCAGATGGTATCATGGTTTCGTATTTCTTGTCTTAGAAGGCATCATCTTTGTCTACCTACAACGTCAACTAGGTAGAAAAACGTATCACGTTTATTTAATGGACCACAAAACTAACGATACGCATGAATCAGATAGCATCTAATTTCAATTTTCTGATTCCTGGGGTAACTACGTCAAAGAAGTATTTCTGTGAAATTTAGCTGAGCTTAAATGACTTTCCTTTTGAGGGGGGTGGAATTAACCGACAGGTGTATGATTATGCATTAATAATTTTAAATAATTCAAAAAGTAATTAGATTTGGAATCTAATAACAGAAATTTACTTATAGAAATAATAAAATAATACAATAAAATATCAATCATTTTTTTAAACATGGGAAAAGCTAACAAAAGTTTGTCTAATCGATAAGGAATAAACTTATATTCCAAAAGAACTTGAGGTTAATTCTCGTTATCTATGTGAAAATTTTATTAATAAGTGATATGTAAATATCTCTATAAATACTCTTTTAATCTTTAGATTTGTTCTGACCCGGTGAGCCTTCGGAATCCTACTCACCTAACATTTATGAATAAAAAAAGAAAAAATTTTATAGACTTAATTTACTTCATAAGAAATTTTGGCGTGATGCCTTTCAAAATTGGAGTAAAATGAGACAATAAGAAGGGTTCTAAAGTAGCAAGGCTTAACCCTAATGCAAGTGTTTTGTATTAGTTTATTTTATGTTTAAAGAAATTATAATCAAGATTTTTCAAGAGCTTTTTTTCTTAAACTGTGTTTTTCTATAATTTAGGGAAATCTAAATTTGTACAAAAAATGAATATTTTAATAACTTTTTGTAAATGTGAAGTGGATGTGACAAGGAAGGCTTTTTTTTTATCGAAAATGGATAATTTTTATTTTTAATTATCATTTGGGGATAGAATTTAAATAAATTAACAAATGGAATAAGTCGTAATAGATGTTACGACTTCTATTTTTTTAAAATTTTTTAAAATGAAATCTTAAAATTTTGTATGACTTTAGTGTAATTTTAAAAAAAAAAATTACGAATTCAAAATCGTAACAAAATTTGGTTTATTTTTTTTACAATTTTAATGGAAGTAGTAAAATCATTTACGACTTCGAAATCGTACCCTTTCTTTTTTTGGGCTTACAACTTTAAAGTTATAAAACCTTTTTTTTTTTTTGCAAACAACTTTAAAGTTGTATGACCTTTTTTAAAAAAATTGTATTTATTATTTGTTTTAGTTTAATTTTTGTTTATTTTTTTGAAAATTATAAAATCAGTTTAATTTAATTATTTAAAAATAAAAGTAATTTAAATTTTTTAAGTTTAATTTAATATTTTGTATATATTTTTATGATTTTATTTAATATTTTATTAATTTATGTTATATTTATTTATTTAATATATTTTCTATATATTTTTAATAATGTTAAGATTTATATTTCAAAAGACTTAAATTTTTAAATTTAGATGAAAATATTTTATTATTGATATTAACTTATAATATATTAAATAAGATTTAATTATTTTTTATTTTGTTAATTAATTTTTATAATTATCATTAAGTTAATTAATAATTTGGTACTATAATATTAATTAATTTTATTTTAACAATTATTTTAATATTAACAACATATTATAATTAAAAGACTTATATTTAACAAATAAAATTAAAAAGTATTACATATTCCTTTAACAAAAAAATTAATAATAAAACGATATGCAATAAATTCTTCTAGATATGCGTCGATAATATGTAATACATTTTTAGCATGCTACCTTTCAAAATTGGAGTAAAATTGGACAATAAGAAGACTGCTGAAGTTAGCAAGGCTAGCTTAACCCTAATGCAAGTGTTTGTATTAGTTTATTTTAAGTTTAAAGAAATTATAATCAAGATTTTTCAAGAGCTTTTTTTCTTTAACTGCATTTTTTTCTTAAACTGGATTTTTTCTATAATTTAGGGAAATCTAAATGTGTACGAAAAATGAATATTTTAATAACTTTTTGCAAATGTGAAATGGATGTGACAAGGAAGATGCCGAGATGTCTCCCAAGTAATTCTACACTCGTACTAATTCAACTCGAGTATAAAATCAACTTTGCAAGTTTCACTCATTTCTTTATCCATTACAAATATTTCAGTACTTCAGGATTACAACACTAGAAAAAGCTGATAATATACGTCACTTTTATCCAAATTTAGATATTATCAACTAATACAAAGTGAATGCCCCGATCAAGACATACTACATACAGAAATATACAAATAAGCCACCTACATGGAATCTGGTGGATCAAATGATGCGATACACAATCAATTTGGAAGTGATCCCTATACTATACAAATAGGATGCAACATTATTCATAGACAAATTGAGCTCAATACAGCACTGTTAATATCTATAGGGTAATGGAAAGGTGATTTTGCAACAAGTGATCTCCATGTCTTCTTTTTTGGGTCATATATTTGAATGAACAGAGTTCCTGCCCTCTTATGTTGTCTGGACCTTCGTGTTTCAGTAAAATCAACAACACATAAATGTGTCACTACATACAGCTCCCCGTCTAACACAACAACACCAAAGGACGAATTGTAAGGAGCTTTTCTTGGCACACGAGACTCGTATAGCCAACGATTTGAAGACATGTCATATCTGCATTCGTCATGAAAAGAAGCCAAAGACAGATTTTACAACTTCAGAAGTTTTGGAATTGTAATTAACAAGTAAACAAGATGAGCCCATCAAGAATGTTGCATGATCACTACTCAAGTAAGTGGATTACAAGCAGTTCAGGAATGCAGGGACTTACAATGGGGTGGGGGGTGGGTTGGGGGGGGGGGGGGGGGGGGAA
>PYAF01006099.1:201700-243441 GCA_007407185.1 Glycine tomentella
GTGACGTGCGCCGACTAGCTTACTTTAACCCATTCCCTCATCTTTCACTAGAACTGCACTTTTGGCAGGTTGTGTTGTACACCCAAATGTCCATTTCCTCTTCATTATTCCTCATTCATACTTATGTGACATCATTGCATTGCACTACGTACACTTCATTTCTTCAAACCTAAGGCCCCCTTATTAATTCCCTTGCTTACACTCCTCTTATGTATATTTTTTCAAACAACTATAATCAACTTGAAATTACTTTCTTTAATCAATCTTATAGGGTACTGATTTTCACAGGCCAATCAAAAGTGAGAGAGAAAGAGAAAGAGAAAGTAGCATTCCTTGTTTTAGATGGTACTGACAAAAACTGTGCGTTTGTTTTTAGGGTAAGGCCATCATGGTTTGTAAACCCAGACATCACATAGGGAACATGCAATATATCTTATGTTGGAAAACACACAAGGCAGAAAGCACCCATTACATTGCACACCAAACCTAAACTACGACTTTGAAAAAATTAGACAAGGGAAACGAATTGAGTTGTTACCAAAGCTACATAACACTAGGTATATATATGTATGTAGCTATAAGCAAATTATTCATCTCTCTGCGCGCTATACTCTATGATCTGTTTGACAGTTTATCTGAAAAGGACATCAAATTCATCACAGGTTGAATGTCCCTTCTGAGTCTCCTGACATATTTTCTGGGTCTCTCTTTTCATTCTACTCCTGTATTATTATTCTTACGTAATCTCATACATGTTTCTAGTTCAATTCGTATTTTTTGGTCTTCTGAATCATCACATACCAAAAGCACGCCGCTTTCAACATCACCGGGAGCATTAAATGCAATTATATAGATAAGAGTAATATTATTTTTATTTCACCTTTTTTTTATACAACATACTTTTATTATTACATCTTTCTTTTATACATGCCTACAAATAAAGAGAGAAGCTCTTCTCTCCTTTTAATTATAAAAGAAAGGTATAAAGGGTAGAGTATACATTAAATACATGCATATATGTATATCAGTATATCTATACTATTGTAACATATGCCGTATTAGAATTCCACCAAAAAAAAATATGCCGTATTAGAAAATATATTTATAGAGGCGATTGACTGCTTATTTGTGAAGAATTCCTAGCTTGTTACCCAATATTTTAAATGAATGTTCAATTAATCAACCAGCTCTCACTATGGTGTCTAAGAAAATGTATACAGATGTCGTTGAATAACAGCACTATAACTAGGAAGGCAGTCTAACTGCTTATATTGTGTTTGGTTTATATTCACTTTTCGCAAAATTGATTAAAAATCATGTTAAGGCCGAAGCAACAGCTTTTCAATTCATGGTATCACTATAATTTTATGAACTAGAATTAGTTTTCACTTGTTATCCAAACACATTATATTAAACGAAAAATGTTCAGTTAATTTCTTATATTGATTTGTTTGTTCGTTTATATGTACAGCTTATTTATAAAACAATCTTATAGAGAACTTTATAGTAAAAGCATGATGTTTTGATCTCACTGATTGCCGTTTGACCAAATGGTTATATTAAGTGTTTCCAAGAACAATACAGAAACTACCCTCAAGAAACATGAAGACTAGGGTATCCAGGCTAGGAAAATGCATGGATACTTTAAAAAATATCTATCTGAGTGATCACGTGTTCATCTACCTTGAGACACCGAGGAAATTAATTATAGTTTGTAGGAAATCATATTAAATATTTATTTTCAGTCAAACTAAACAAGAACTCTACTCATTGACTGTCAGATCAGACGATTGAGGTGAAGATTTTTGAAAAGCAAGAGCAAAATTTGACTGCTATACAACAGTATGAAAATTAAGAATCTTTCCAAGTTCATATATTTCCATTGTGATTTTTTGGTTCGTAAAAATCAAAATAATCAAAGACTGTCAAAAGATTTATAATAATTTATACATCTTTCTCAATTAATTAATTAAATTAATTAGATCCATTGATATATATATATATATATATATATATATTTCTACTATGATTACTTTGTATTATGATGACCTTCAATTTTGATCACTTGGCCATTACACCAAACTGATTTTCAATTCTAAGAACTTTGGATAGACCCCCCCAACACACACACACGAAAGAAATCAACAAAATAGAATAATTAATTGCAACCTTAAAAATGTAACCAAATTAGAAGATTTCACAAAATATAAGGTCCTTCAAATACAAAATAGAATAATAAACAGCTTCAATATTGGGTTAACAAATTACTAGTGCAACAAGTTAAATCAAATTTGAAGTTTCAGACATGCAAAATCAACAGATATTTGCACCAAGCTAGCAGTGCCCCAATCGTAGCTCCAAATCTAACATCTCTGGTTGTTTAAGCAACCCTATTCCCAACTCCAGCTTGATGCTATGCTCACTAGTACTACTCTTGAAAACCTTGAGTTTCTCCCCTATTGCACAACCCTGTACTTCTTCAACTCCTAAACCACTTACTTTATTCTTATTCATCTTGGTTTCCTCATTGCTTTGTGGAATCAAAAGAGGAAGAAGATGTGGATCCGGAGATACTCTTCTTGGTTTCTTGTCTCCTTTGGGAGAAGCTGGAGTCAGTGAAGAAGACAAAGTCAAAGAAGGGCTATAAAGTGGAGAAGTATGAGCACAATTCAAAAGGTTATTAGATAGACATAATGATGATGGAGATGAAGGTGAAAGATGAGTTGGATTAGGCTTAATGCTAGGGTTAGGTTTAGTAGGACACTCAGAAACCCATGATGACGGGGGTAAGCAAGATCTCAATCTTGCCCTATCCCTTCTGTGAACATTCATGTGACCACCCAAAGCTTGAGCAGACTTGAACTCTCTCTTGCAAAAGCTACAAGCATAGTGTCTAGTAGGCCATGAATGCTCCTCAAACCCAAACCTGTTTCTTGTCAGAAAGTTTCCTTCCATGGAACCTCTTGGTCTTGTTCTTCCAAAATGTTTACCTGTAAAAAGAGCAAAATAAAGATATATAGCCACATATATTATTAAACGAAAATTGACTTTGTTAGGCTCATAGATCTAGCTAGTTCTTACAATTAAGAGGCTTATATACTTCTTTGGACTTCAAAACTGATGAGTAGAGTGATCTATATTGAAGCTGAGCTTCATATATATTCTGTGACAGAAAGTGAAGATCTCTCTCAGCAGGCGTACTTCATCTGCTGCCACTGTCTGCAGCTACTGTATTTGGATATTTCTTTGCAAGTATAGTGGAGAAGCTGTGAAAAGTGGTATTCCCTTTTGCCTTAACCTGGAAAAGGCCTCGCAAATAATGCTTATGCTATATTATACTCTATCTAGTGACTTTCACCCGAAATTTGACTTCTAAAAACATATACTATGGTCTATGGGAATGATCCTACACAATGTACCTACGCAATTTTACAGTACCCGCGATAGAAACACAACTTTACTTCTTTTCCGTTGATCTATTAACAAGTTTTTTAATTCTGAATTAAAGGGAAAACATGGGTGTTTAATTAACAATCATTTTTAGAGTTATTTTATGATAAACCAAAACCATATTCAGTGTAATTTGCCATAGATATGTATCACAAATAGATCAATATCAAATTGGCATGCTCAAATTAAAAATGAAGTTAATTAACATACACATGATAATGGCTAATTAAGAAGGTGTGTTTCATGCTTTAAAAACTTGAATTTCTAGGCTGAATATTTAATTAAGAGAGATTCTTTTTTTTATCAGTGTATCAAGTCACCTGGGAAGTGCGCCATGATAGAAGCTGCGGAGAGAGATGTGAGGATATCTCGTAACCAAGACATAAAAAATAACATGAAAGCTGAGTTTTCTTGTTTGTAAAATTGGGATAGATTTTAAAAAATGTAATACATAATATATTGTTTTTTCTTTTGGTGTAGTAAACTTATTATATCTCAAAAGAAAACTATTCCAATATTATATTACGTTAATCTAAAGTAAATGTGTAAAGTAGGAAAGTAATTATAAAGATGTGCCATCATTAATTAAAATTAAAGTACTTCATGATAATTTCAATTAATTTAAATTAATGGTCGATGCATCCTCTCACTTTCTCACCTTACACACTTGAATTACTTAATTAATTAAAAGTGTCAAATCACTATATCTCTAATCCCAATGGGCTACACAAAAGCTAATTTAACAATACTTGCAAAAAATGGGAGAAAGACTCTCTTCATCCGCCAATGAGTTTGTTACTCACAACATAAAAAAATATTATACTGTGTACAGTTTAGCATTGAGTCAACCTTTATTGATGTAATTTTTTAATAACAGTAATATACATTAAATAACTGAGAACATAGTTGATATAGATAAGTACTGTATTATAATATCAATACATCAAATTTCAGTACGATATATTATATATTGTAATGTTTGTACTAATTGTTTAATTTTATTAAATAAATATTATAGCAACGAAAATAACCTTAACGCTTAATAATTTTCAGCTATTAATAAATGACAATTTTTTTACAATCCCAGCTGACGCAAATATTTAATTATCATGTTTCTTGAACAATCATAACATTGTCTTCTTAATTTTAATTTAAGGTATAATTTATATATATATATATATATTCTTTTTATAAATAATATAAGTGAGATAAGAAAACAATTACACATGAAAAAATAAAAAAAAAAATACATACATACATACAAAATATTTGTTTTTTTTTTTAAATGAATCTTGAAGTATGATCATGATCCTCCGCTAAGTAATACTCCCAACCGATGTCTAAGTGTTCGGTACCTCCAATGTTTCAAATAATTAAAAAGAATCCATCAAACAAAAAATTTGTATTTGCATATAAACAAAAAAGTGTTTAGCTTGCCTTTACAATTCAGCCCATAAATCAATTGATACAATATTATTTTAGTTTAATCTATAATCGCAAGTTTAATTTTGAACATACTGTAACATTAAATATTTTTTTAAAAAATGTTAATTGCTTATAGCAGTCTTGTATAACTCAAGTAAGATTCTCACCGATAAAAGATACATGCATATGTGATTTTTTTTTTTTAAAAAGTATCTTAATCAATGATCATATATCATAGTTTAATTATTGTTGAGACCCGAGAAGTCATATTAAGGTACTTGCACATTCAATAAACATCCTCCGGCTCAAAAGAAGAAAAAAAAAACATTTTATCTAATCAGTCAAAAACAAAAGAAGCACTATTTTGAGTTAATACCATTTTTCCGAAAGGAAAATATTATTATAAAAAATAAAGCATTGCTAATATGCTAGCTAGGACTTGTACATTTGAGTTGATATATATTCTATGAGTGATGCTCCGATTCGTTTGAGCATTATAATTCGAGCTATGATTAGACAATTTCTAATTTAATTTGGCTTTTAATTTATAAATTTCTATAATTTTTAGTATACTATTTAAATTTAAAAGAATCATTATATATACTTGCTAATTGCTTAAAAATAATATACATGCTTTTTATTTGAACCCTCCACCTTCCCAGCACTAACCACACGTCTTTTATTTAGAGATCAAAATGCTCAAGGATATACTTCCACCAGAAGTGTCATAGGAAAAATAAATAAATTATTGATATTAATTACAAGCATTTATTTTAAAATTTTCGATTAAATTATGATGACATGATCACAAGTAAAAGCAGTTATTCTTATTCCTAAATGGTCAAAATATAACCACGTGATAGAACGTGCAAATGATACTTTAGTTATCATCTTCCCAATACAAATGTTGACGTGCTAAATGTAATCATCAAAACATTGAACTAGCAGATTTCCAGAGGCATTTCATCAGCCCTGATTCTGAACACAAGAATTTGCCACGTTTGTAAGGGAGTATTTTTTTTTTCCTTTCACTTTCATAATGTTCATTCCAATATAAGTGCAGAAAATAATTCGAGAAATACAGGAAGTAAATGTCTATTTGTAATCGTCAACTTCTCTTTTTAAAAAAATGTTAGTCTCTACACTTTAGTGCGATAGGAAACTACTATATTGAATTAAATCTTACAAAATTTGCTTTTGACCCCTATACCTCCCTGTGAAAATCTCATTTTATCCCTCATTTCAAAATTTTGAACTCTCCCTCTTCCCCGTGCCCCCCTTCTTGGCACTCTCTCCCTCTTCTCTCTTCCCCAAACTTTCTCCTTCCCTTTCCCAACTCCACTTCTTCCCAATTCTCCTCCTTCACTTCCCAACCCGCGTCTAATCCTTTTTCCTCTCCTTCCCCAACTCCTCTAAGGTATCCTTTTAATTTGACTAATTTGTGTTCAACGTAATGGTGATTTTGTTGCAAACTATCTACAATGAAATTTTTTATTCTGGAAAAAACAGGTAAAGAAATTACAATTTTGTTATTTATTTTTTTTGGGTTTAAAAAATCACAACAAAATCATAATTTTATTGTGTGTTCATTAAAGTAAACAATGGAATCACGATTTCGTCTTAATTGAATCAAATGGCACTACATAATCATGATTATGTTGTATAATCATATTTTTTTAAAAAAACAATACAAGGGAATTGTGGTTCCATTGTACCCCCTTTAAAGGATAAACCATAATTTTTCATAAAAAAAAACAGTACAATAAAATCATAATTTATTATTATTTTTACCTTAATGAAATCATGATTCGGTTGTGTTGTGAAAAATTTCACCATGGAATCATGATTCCGTTGTATTAGCGGGGTGTCAAAGAAAACAAACAATGAGATTGTGATTTTGTTGTAATATTTAAGTTGACAAAAAAATATAACATAATGTGATTCTGTTGTATATTTTACAATGGAATCGTGATTCCATTGTAATAAGAAAGATACAAAAATGGTTGCACAACAAAATCATAATTCCGTGATAGGAGCAGTTGTATATTTTACAACGAAATCATAATTTTATTGTAATAAAAGAGATTCAAAAATAGTTACACAACATAATCATAATTTCATGAGAAAAGCAATCAAGGAATAATAGAGTCCAATAACAAATGACATGATACCAATAGCAACTTGGTCTGATAAATCAAATGTTGTCCATTTAGGCCCAACAAACGCCCCAAAAAGATAAAAAAAAAAAAGCTTACCTGTCCAAAGACTATTGTATCCAGCATCTCATTATTACATCCTGCACCTTTTATTACATTTCGAAAAACTCACTCCAAAATATAAATTTACATTTTGAAATAAATTTTCTAAAATACAATAAAAGGTATCCTATTTAATAATGGAAGTGCTGTGACCGAAATAGTCCCCCAGACTAGGTAGTGACAAATGAGCCCCTAGGCAATTCAGGCTGCAGAGATTTTAAAACTTTCCCTTTAGACCTCAAAAACTACTCCAAGAATAATATTCTCGATAATTTTAAGTAATTAAAATTAATTTTTATCCATCTATATATAATTAGAACAACAATATTGAACAAGAACATTTTTATCCGTCATTCTTCAACGGGAGTTTTTTTAAAAACCTTTTTTTTACAAATAAAGGTGTTTTAAAGATTTTTTCTTAACGTTTACAATATAAACTATTTTCAATATCTAAAAATTGAGCATTCCTAGACTAAAAAAAAGACCTAAATGTGGTAGTTGTAACACCGTAATGTCGGTCTACATCCTCTTATCCACTATATTCAAAACTTGAAAATTTGTTAAATTTAGGGGATTAAGAATTCTATCTTACACAAGTTTTTTATCCTTTGTTTAAATATATGACCTAATTGGCTAGGGCATTATGTAGTATAATTCTTATTGGTTATTAACATTTTAAATTGGTTGCTGAATCAATTTGGAAAGTGTTTTTTAGGTCACTTCTTTTGTAACTAATCTAGAATGTTCATCCCAATATTAAAAAAATGTCACAACCTCCTACTACATATGTTTTTTTCTATGAATAATAGTAGATTATCAATGTAAAAAGTGATTTTGTATAAAATAGTAGTTTTTTGTTTAGGTAAATGGAGACAAGAAAGACAAAAAGAAAAAAAAAATAGCAAGGGCAAAAACAAAATGTGCAAGAATGCTAATCCAACAGCATCCACGACCAACATAAGAACCAACCCTGGGCGTGTTAAGGAGCAATTTGGAAGGAGATGATAGATCTTTGCTCGTGCATCATCACACTAGTTGCCTTCCTGCAACAAGTGCAGTGAACTATAAGTTAAACCTTATGGTTTTAATGTTTGACAAACCAAATATGCTATAATAGGTATATATATACTCTAAGTGTACAAGGATCATATTGTGATAGTTCATCTGTTAGAAAGATATACAATCTCGTGAGAAATATTCCTAATTAATTAAGACTATATGTGACAAGTGACAACAATATGAAGACTACATCTTGCGATGACTACTCGACAAGTTTAAAGACTATCTCATTTTAGGATCGTTGAACATTTCTCTGTTGTTGGACAAAATGAGACAATATCTATCCAGGTTAAACTCTAAAAATATAGCAGTACTAAGCATTGGAAAAAAGTTAACTTGTCACATGAACAGTGGAATATTCTACCTATTGTCAACCAGAGGAACAAAAGTAACAGATTTTTTAGATACAATGACTACATTCAAAATAATTAAATATGCACTAAAATGAATAAATGCCTCAAGCGTTCATATTTTTAGAATAGGCACCCTCAAGGTCTAAAGATCTCTCAAGAAGAACAATTTATAAATAAAGATAATGAAATACTCATTGCTTTTAATTGAATAAAAGAATTTACATTAACTCCGATCCTAATTACCTTTTTTGCTGATGCGATCCTAATTACCTATCGTACATTATTTCTAATTAAGTATATAGTGAGATTTTTTGTGTGTGAATAGTATACAGTAAGAGATGATCGAAGAACAATTATATATCTTTTTTATTATCAGGATTTGGCTATTCTAAAATAAGAATGTGCACTTTAGAGAATAAGATTTGATTATTTTAAAGTATGCACTTTAAAGCATAAAATACCCTTGACTTCGTTGATTTTTTCAATCAATGATTATAAATTAATTTTATAAATTCAAATACATATATAATAAAATATAAAATTAAATACAATATCAACAATAGGTTTTTTAATTAAAGGTTATTATTGGACGAGGATAATTTTATTTTCTTCTTCTTCTGAAAACAATGCGTGGAAACCTAGAAGAAACTTGTTAAAAAGAGTATTTCTACTTGAGTCTATAAAAACTTATAAAAATATACTTAAAAATGATAATACAAATATTTTATTTTTCAATCATTGAAATAACTGTATATTTTTTTCTGGATAGAACAAAAAATCTAGCTAGTTGAATGATTAAAAAATACAATATTTGTATTGAAATAGCTAGATATCCTAATAATAAGAGTGAACAACTTTATGTTATAGGATAAATCAATATAAATATTGTGCCTAAATATTTTTTTTATCTTAATTAAGACAAACTTTTCTTTTCATAGTTTTTTGAAGTTTCTATTAACAACAATTATTTTTTGTAGATTTGTTTAAAAAATAATAAAATACTACAATTCAAAGATTTTTCTATAAATTTAATAAACTATCTTATACTTGCATAATTTTAGCTAACATTTTTAATTTAACATTTTATAAACCTTAAATTAAGTTATCAATCAATTCAATGTGAAAAATGAAAATATAAAATTGATTTAATGATTAAAAAATAAATAATTCAATGATTTTCATTAACAAATTAATCATTATTATTTGTCCTAAAAAAAACCAACATGTAAAAATACAGACACACATAAGAGTAAAAGACACAACCTTAGATATGGAACATAGAAAGGTCCAACTGTTGGTTGGATTCCGACTCCCATCCCATCCCACTGTCTTGCTCAAAAGGAAAACCCGAAAAAAAGTGTATTATCTTTTTGCCCCTCAATACAAAGTGAAGCATATAGTAGAAAAGAAACGAACACGGCAATGCAAACGCGCGCAGCGTTGACAACAACACCACAAACCAATTAACCGAACATGAATTCCGATTGGGACAGCGGTGGCGGTGGCGCGACGCTAATCCCGGGTCTCCCAAACGACGTCGCGGCGTCGATCCTATCGAAGGTCCCCTACTCCCACCACGGGAGGCTCAAAGCGACATGCAAATCATGGAGACTGCTCCTCTCCTCGAAATCGTTCTTAGCCTCGCTGAACAAACGCAACCACCTTCTCTGCATCTTCCCGCAAGATCCTTCACTCGCTTCACCCTTTCTCTTCGATCCGAACGCGCTAGCGTGGTGCCCGCTCCCTCCCATGCCCTGCAACCCCCACGTGTACGGCCTCTGCAACTTCGCCGCTGTCTCCGTCGGGCCCCACCTCTACGTGCTCGGTGGGTCCCTCTTCGACACGCGCTCCTTCCCCATGGATCGCCCTTCCCCGTCCTCCGCCACGTTCAGGTTCAGTTTTTCTTTATCGGGAAATGTTAGTAATTAGTATTGTTAGTTTTTGTTACTGGAGATTCGAAGGAACCCGAGCTCTCCCCTTTTATTGTTAGGTTTTGTTAGCAGATATTTGAACCCCGACCTCTCCTCTATTTCCTTAATATTGTTAATGAGGATTCGAACCCGACCTCTCTCTCCTTAACTTCTTCTTTTATCACTAAACCAACCTTATATCTCCCGTTCAGGTTCAACTTCCACGACTTCTCATGGGAGCCACGCGCCCCGATGCTGTCTCCCAGGGGGAGCTTCGCCTGCGCGGTGGTTCCGGCCCGCGGGAGCATTTATGTGGCCGGCGGGGGTTCGAGGCATACGATGTTCGGGGCAGCCGGGTCGAGGATTCGGTCGGCGGAGCGGTACGAGGTGGGGAGGGACCGGTGGGTGCCGATGGAGAATCTTCCCGGGTTTCGCGCCGGGTGTGTCGGGTTTGTCGGAGGGGAGGGGAGGGAGTTCTGGGTGATGGGAGGGTACGGCGCGTCGAGAACGATTTCCAGGGTGTTTCCGGTGGATGAGTATTATAGGGATGCGGTGGTGATGGGAGTGGAGAGTGGCGTGTGGAGAGAGGTTGGGGATATGTGGGGGGATGGGGAGAAGGTCAGGATTGGGAAGATTGTTGTGGTTGATGATAATGGATGCGCCATGCTTTTCATGCTTGATGGGAATGAGATTTTGAGGTATTTTCATGCTTAATTAATTAATTGCTATTGGTAATTGATAGCTCTTGAGTTTGTGCATTACATTATATTGATTAGATTATTCTGGTTGTTATTGTTGAATTTTGATGTTGTGAAAAGAAAGGAGGCTGGTTGGCTTACTTACTATTGGGGGATCATTCTTTGTGTTGTTTTGTATTATGGTGTTGCTGATTAGAATTGCAACAAGTGTGTTAGATGTTTAGGCTGTTCTCTTAAAAGGAAAAAGTTTTGATAAGGGGGGTGGCATAATCATCTTGGCTTGTGATTTAAACTAGTTCTTAATGTGCGTTTCAAGTTTTATTCATGGATAATGATTTTACTAAGTATGCTTTGTTGTGTTGTTTGTTGGACAAGTTTGTGCTTGGTATGGGTGCTTCTTCCCGTTTTTCTCAAGCTTGAGCTGTCAATTATATGTGTTAGTTGTAGATTTTCTTCTAAGAAATTCGTTTTAGGCACTTGTTTGGTGCATGGTAGTCAAAGTCATACTCCATGTTGTGTCAGATTCTGTGATCCTATTCACAGGTAAGAACACAGTCATATCTTACTTTTAAAAGATCACTGAATCTTTATTTCTAGCTATTCTCAAATTTGTATCAAAAGCTTGTTAGTGGATTGGGCAGAACAAAATAATACCATGTCCAGCCCACCGAAACTCACACACTTCAACTTAAACCATCCAGTTCTGCGTACTTGAACTGAATTTCACCTTTTCCTTTCAAATTCATGCCCCATTCAAGAACTACGAGACTGAAGTGGAGTGTGTCCTTGGGTAGCCTATGGTGCTATGTTACTTCAGCTCAACAATGGAGTGTAATTGATAATTTGAGATGGGTGATGATGTAACTTTGATCAACATTTTCGGGATGTGGGACTTCTAGACTGAATTTTTGTTTTTTTGATTCCCCTGTTTCTGGTTTGTGTGTTTTGTTGTTCATGTGTTATCTGCTGGGTTTCTCAGTTTGTGTTACTTGAACTGAACTGAGTGTTGGTTTTCCTGGTTGCAGCTATTGTTTCTGAGCTGTATTTCTCTATTTATGTCCTCTGTCATTTCTTGCTAGCACTTGGTTTGTCTTTAGTAGTTACAACCTAGAAGCATTTGTTTTCATAGAAGGCTTGTCTTGTCTTTGGTAGGTTAGACTGTTAGAGGCCTTTGTCTTGTTATAAGGCTCATACACATTACATGATCTTAAAATATTGTCAAGCAAAATAATTAAAAGACATAGGGAAAAGGACAAGTTTCAGATTTATTTGATTTGATGAATAAAGAGCCCAAATTTGACTCCTTAAATGTACTATGACTATAAACTTGTAGTTGCAATTGTGATCTTGTATTGTACATGTGGGTTGTTTATTTGCGTTTTGAACTTGTTAAAACATGTGTTTAGATACTTGTGTCATTAATATGTACCCATGTTAAACATGTGTTTAGCTACTTGCAACAACAACAAAACCTTATTCCATTAGGTCCAATATGTTTGTCTTGTTTAATATGTACCCTATAATATCATGATTGGGCGGATGCAGATTTGGGTTTAGTGTTGTGTTGGGTCTTAGGTTTAAAGCTAACGAGTTACAAAAGTGTAGTGGTTAGACTACTTTCATCATGTTACCACTTAAAAACTGGGCTCTATAAACTATAGTCAATTGTGGTTTTCTGGCAACAAGTATTTGTTATTAGGAAAAATAATTATGTGTGTAGTCAATAGTTGTGTCTTGTGTCTCTCAATCAGTGTAGAAAATATTTGCAGTTAAATGAATGCTGTAGTGTGAAGTGTAAAATATGTAGAATAAATTATAAATTATTCTGATGTTTGTGAAATTGATTATCCCTTGAAGTTTGGAGTGACTTGAATATGAAACTCATGAAATTCTAATTATGAAGACACGGCACTGGTATATAGGATAACAGAAATTTGTGCCAAATGCTTCTAATCACACACAGTAACTTTTGCATGTATATACAATCTATTTTTGTAATTTTTTGAACTTGAAAATTTGTGTTTTTTTTTTTTTTACTCTGATGGATCTTGACAAAATGGACAAATGAGTCATGCATGATCAAAAGTTTTGCTTAACTGACCAATGGTTATGCAGTGGGGAGTGTTCCTGCCTCTTTGCCAGGCTATTTGGGCTCCATTTATTCAACGTTTAGGAAGAATCATGATAAGTGTTTGCTTTAAGACGCTTTGAGATAATTAAATACTTATATTGGTTACTTAGCTTGCTTATGAGTCATCTAGTAGACCATAAGTGGAATGCTCGCCAACAGATATACATTGTTTTATCCCTTTTATTATGTATAAGGTCCATTTGGTTTTTGATTTTGAAAGAATTGATGGTGAAAAAAAATTATTAATGTTTGAGAATATTTGAAGACTGGAGTTTTGAAGAATAATTTTGTTTGGATGGTAAAGTAGAATCACTTTTGAGGAAAAATTTGAAGTCGGAAGAATTTCATGATGTTTAATATGAAACTCATCAAATTTTTCCCGACATGATGATTTCTCAGCTGTTGAAATCAAGTTTGCTTACTGTAAATGGCCTTTTGCTTTTTAACAAATAGGCCAATATTCATTAAAACACGAATCCTAATTGATTCTTGTGCTTTCGCCTCCCCACCCCATTGTAAGTCCCTGCATTCCTGAACTGCTTGTAATCCACCTACTTGAGTAGTGATCATGGAACATTCTTGATGGGCTCATCTTGTTTACTTGTCAATTACAATTCCAAAACTTCTGAAGTTGTAAAATCTGTCTCTGACTTCTTTTCATGACGAATGCAGATATGACATGTCTTCAAATCGTTGGCTATACGAGTCTCGTGTGCCTAGAAAAGCTCCTTACAATTCGTCCTTTGGTGTTGTTGTGTTAGACGGGGAGTTGTATGTAGTGACACATTTATGTGTTGTTGATTTTACTGAAACACGAAGGTCCAGACAACATAAGAGGGCAGGAACTCTGTTCATTCAAATATATGACCCAAAAAAGAAGACATGGAGATCGCTTGTTGCAAAATCACCTTTCCATTACCCTATAGATATTAATAGTGCTGTATTGAGCTCAATTTGTCTATGAATAATGTTGCATCCTATTTGTATAGTATAGGGATCACTTCCAAATTGATTGTGTATCGCATCATTTGATCCACCAGATTCCATGTAGGTGGCTTATTTGTATATTTCTGTATGTAGCATGTCTTGATCGGGGCATTCACTTTGTATTAGTTGATAACATCTAAATTTGGATACAAGTGACGTATATTATCAGCTTTTTCTAGTGTTGTAATCCTGAAGTACTGAAATATTTGTAATGGATAAAGAAACGAGTGAAACTTGCAAGGTTGATTTTATACTCGAGTTGAATTAGTACGAGTGTAGAATTACTTGGGAGGCATCTCAGCATCTTCCTTGTCCCATCCACTTCACATTTACAAAAAGTTATTAAAATATTCATTTTCTCACATATTTAGATTTCCCTAAATTATAGAAAAAACGCAGTTAAAAGAAAAAAAGCTCTTGAAAAATCTTGATTATAATTTCTTTTAAACATAAAATAAACTAATACAAACACTTACATTAGGATTAAGTCTTGCTAAAAATATATTACATATTATCGATGCATATCTAAAAGAACTTATTATGGGACATCGTTTAATTACTAATTTTTTTTAAAGGAATATGTAATACATTTTAATTTTATTTGTTAAATATAAATCTTTTAATTATAATTTGTTGTTAATATTAAAATAATTTTTAAATTAAAATTAATTAAAATTATTGTACCAAATTATTAATTAACTTAATGATAATTATAAAAATTAATTAACAAAATAAAAAATAATTAAATCTTATTTGATATATTATAAGTTAATATTAATAACAAAATATTTTCATCTAAATTTAAGTTTGGCATTTGAAATATAAATCTTAACATTACTTAAAAAAATATAGAAAATATATTAAATAAATAAATATAACATAAATTAATAAAATATTAAATAAAATCATACAAAAATATATAAAAAATATTAAATCAAACTAACATATTTAAATTACTTTTATTTTTAAATAATTAAATTAAACTATTTTTTTTAATTTATAAAAAAATAAACAAAAATAAAACTAAAGCAAATAATAAATACAATTTTTTATTTTAGAAAAGATCATACAATTTTAAAGTCGTATGCAAAAAAAAGGGTTTTATAACTTTAAAGTCGTAAACCCAAAAAAAGAAAGGGTATGACTTGGAAGTGGTAAATGATTTTACGATCTCCATTAAAATTGTAAACAAAAAAACCAAATTTTGTTACGACTTTAAAGTCGTAAATTTTTTTAAAAATTATACGTAAAAAATTTTAAGACTTGAGTTTAAAAAAAATAGAAGTCATAATAGGAATTATAACTTCTAACTTAGAAGTCGTAACATCTGTTATGACTTACCCCCATTTGTTAGTTTATTTAAATTCTATCTCAAATGATAATTAGAAATAAAAATTATTCATTTTTGGTATAAAAAAAAGCCTTCCTTATCGCATCCACTTCACATTTACAAAAAGTTATTAAAATATTCATTTTTTGTACACATTTAGATTTCCCTAAATTATAGAAAAAATGCAGTTTAAGAAAAAAAGCTCTTGAAAAATCTTGATTATAATTTCTTTAAGCATAAAATAAACTAATACAAACACTTGCATTTGGGTTAAGCCTTGCTAACTTCATAACCTTTCTTATTGTCTCATTTTACTCCAATTTTGAAAGGATACCAAAAATTCTTATGAAGTAAATTAAGTCTAAAATTTTTACTTTTTTTTATTCATAAATGCTTAGGTGAGTAGGTTTTTGAAGGCTCACCATGTCAAAACATATCTAAAGACTCAAATAGTATTTATAAAGATATTTACATATCATTCGTCAATAAAATTTTCACATTGATAATAGTAATTAAACTCACTTTCTTTTGAAATGAGCTTGTTCCTTATCAATTAGACTAACTTTTGTTAACTTTTCACATGTTTTAAAATTTGATTGATATTTTATTGTATTATTTTATTATTTCTATAAGTAAATTTCTGTTATTAGATTACAAATCTAATTACTTTTTGAATTATTTAAAATCATTAATACATAATCATACACCTGTCGGTTAATTTCCCCCCCTCAAAAGGAAAGTCATTTTAGCTCAGCTAAATTTCACAGAAATACTTATTAATTTCTTTGACGTAGTTACCCAGGAATCAGAAAATTTGAAATTAGATGCAATCTGATTCATGCATATCGTAAGTTTTGTGGTCCATTAAATAAACGTGATACGTTTTTTTACCTATTTGACGTTGTAGGTAGACAAGAAATACGAAACCATGATACCATCTGATCCATAATAACTTTCGGTCATGATGCAGTTGCTGTTTTCCTTGCACCCGCTGAGGCATGGCATATACCATAATTTTACAGAAATACTAATTGAATGAAGATTGAATACCGTATAAGAATTTGTTGGTGATGTCGCCAACCTTCTATTCATTCCATATATGACCCTATGATGACCGTAAATAATTGTTGGTAATTTTCAGCTAATTAAATTGATAGTAACAAATTGAACGGGGAATATTACTAGAATATAATTGTGGTTGATTTAAATATAATTTTAATTTTGAAAATGTAAATGATGAAATATTTATTAGTTTTTTCATTATATGAAATTTTATATTGTAAAATAAAATGATGAAATATTTATTAGTTTTCTCATTATATGAAATTTTTCTAGAATTGATACTTAATAAAAACGATTAATATTGTTTTTTCTTTTTTGTTTAAATGCTAAAACGATTGCTTTAAAGTAATTACAATCAAGTCTATTATCTCCAAATATGCTATACTAGGTAGTTGGTAGGAACCTGTTGACCGTATTCTCTTCATTGTGATTTGTGAGCCTCCTGTCATGGCAAAGCAAGTAAAATTTACGTGAAAAGGTGACAACACACCCAATGCTGCAATATATGCATATGCAGAGCAGCAGAGTCATCAAATTTTAAATTTCTTTATATTATGAGTTGGATTGGGACTTTGTCATTAAAGGGCCCTTATACAGGAATGAGTAATCTAATTACTGATTTAGATGTATAAGTGAACAATTATGACACGAGGGCCCTGTATTATATAAGGGCATAGGTGCTTGATTCGACCATAATTACAATTACGATGTGTTTGAGAAGATCCCAAAAGTTTTATGTTGCAATCATAATTATTGTCTGCGGAGCATAAAACCAGGACAATGAGTATGGCTATTACTATTACATAACACCAAATAGTCACTTGAATAAGAGATTAAGTTATACGGTCACGTAAAATAAGCTTATATAATATGAATTAGGGCATTAAAAAGGCAAGATCTAATCGATCTGCCCTAAATTTTGGGATTGGAATTTGGAAAACTGAAATTATAAAGAAATTATAATTAAAAAAATTTAAATACATTATTGGTATATGTAATTTAACATTTTTTTCATTTTTGTTTTTATAAAAAAAATTGTTCTAATCCTTGTAAAATATTTTTTATTCATTTTTAAAGTATTTCAGATAATGCTTTGAATAATAAAAAATATTTTAAAAATAAAAAATTTATTTAAAATATTTTAAGGACAAAAAATAAAATATACATATTTTAAAAAATTAAAAAAATACAAGAATAAAAATGAAAAAAATATTAAATTACAGAAAAAATGTATTTAATCCAATTAAAAATTACGTAATAAAAGAGTAGATTAAAAATATAATCAAGTCAAAAACATATAGCCATGTGAGAAGTATTGTAATTCACAAAAAAAGAAAAAGTGAAAAGTATTGTAAAATTTAATATCGTATTTAACCTAGTTTTATTCTCTGGACCAAGTTTAGTTGTCTCTCAAACACATGTTGTGCGTGGAAGGCATTTAAGAGTCCGAGGTTTACGGTTCTAATTTTCCAAGCTATGTTAGAAACAACAATGTCAATACACTGTTTTATTTTAAATGAATGTGTTGTGTATGTCCACCTTCCCCACCACAACATTATATATATCTTAATTGTGTACAAACTCACTAACATCGTAGTTCCACCAAAGAATTGAACTCCTTCAAAAGCTTCCTTTTGTTTCATTTACTTCAAGAGAATATAAACATGGCTTTCTCTTACAGAAGGTTCCTCTTCACAGTTCTGCAGCTTCTGCTTATCATGCTCACCATTTTTATTGCTTCTCCCGAGTCCAGAGTAGCTTGCAGGCCATTATTATTACATCGTCAGTGGTCGAGGGAATACAAGCTTCTTTTTCGGTCGCTTCCAAACGCTCCTGCACCACCGTCAGGTGGATTTTGCATTCATACCTAATTAAGCCAGCTTTAAATGGACCAGCGAAAAACAATGAACGTAAAAATGTTGTTGCACATTCATTATCTATAGTGTTTGTATGTTGGCAGGAATTTGTCCTTAAAATTGGATAAATATATCATTTTATTCTTTATTAAGCTATCTTTTTACTCTTTATTAAATTATTTAATATAATAAAAATATTATGTAATTCTTTGATTTTTAGAAAATTTATCTTAAAACTTTAATAATCAACTAAACAAACTTTATTCATTCTCATCAAATATGATTTTCAGGATTCTTTATGTTTCTATCTTATCCCTATTTACATTATGCAACCCAACTAAACAAAAACTTATAACCCCAATTTCCAAGAGTTTTTTTTTTTTAATTCAGCAAAAATATCTATTAATTGTAAAGGACACAAAGGACACCCCAACCTATTTACAATAACTGATCCACAAGACCAGTAACCACATTGATCATTCAAGGTTACAGGATATTAATATGAAAATATAATTTTTCCACAACCCCAACTTGATTCATCAAAACCTCTCTCAAGTCCCCACGTTCATAGCAATATCTATTAATTGGTTGGCGATGTCTACCTTGACATTCAGAACTTCAAGATAGCAGATTTCCAAAAGCAATATCATGCAGAAATTAATGAATTTGCACCCTGCATGCCTACAATGAATATACAATTGTTATATACCACTTGAGCAGCGGGAGAGCTATTGGCTTTGGATAGTTGACGTGAACATTTCAAAATTAGCTCAATGAGAGATTAGCTTGATCCGCATGACCAAATAGAATCTACCTGAGACAGAGACTCGTGTTTAGTTGTCATTGGAAGAAGGAGACTACATCAATTTTCAACAAGTTTTTTATCCATAGCCACTAAAAAAATTGGATGTCTTGAGTTATCTTCTGGTGATCAAATGCACCTTGCCTGAACACGCATGAATTTCATGTCTTCCAGAGAATCCAAATTGTTGCAGTCCATACGATCATTCTCACTTTCCCTCCTCTTTTATTTATTGCCACCCCCAGTTTTGAAGAAATTGCATATCCATCTTGTCTGGCAAACATATAATGCAACCAAACCACCCATAACGACCCTCCAAATCTGATTACTCTTGTTACATAAAATAACTGTAAACAACTACTCACACTTGGTATAATAAAAATGATTAAATGTACAAGCAATCCTTGGAGGTCATTATATACATAACGGAAAGTGAGATCAACGATGAGGCACGTCGCGGACAAGATTGTGATGTTTGACGGGTGAAGGTTCATGCTTCGACTTCAAGATTCTAGGTGAGCTGGTTTATGGTGAAAGCACCTAATCGCTACCCTTCACCACTCATTCGCATCGTAGTTCTCATCCTAGTGAAACAACGAAGCCCCCATTGCGACGACAAGGCACAAAATGACAGAAAGATTAGAAAGAATGAGACACATAGATTGGCAGTGAGAGAAGTCCTGATTAAATGGCATGAAACAACTATTCTACATAACTTTGTGTTCAAGTGGTCCCACACATGTATATTTAATCGTAGAAAAATATGATCCCTTCTCATGTGTGTATGTGTGTGTTATAATTACGGTTACATGTGGTCATGATCTCTTAATGTTATAAACTCGAGCTGAGCAAGAGTTTTAACGTGTGTTTGGGTTTCAGTTTTGCTTAATTGTGAATACAAGTTTGATTGAAGTTACAACCATTTTTCATCATCGGCGCTCCATGGTTGCAATGCCGGTAATACATATCATGAATGCATGTTTTGTTTCAATTATATTAGAATTTGAGCGAGGAATTAAACATTAATTAATTATAAATTGCTTAATGTTATAGATAATCCATCGATGCATGTAGCTAGTGATAATATTATCACAAAGTCTTATTAATTAGTTTCAATTAATTGAAGAGCATTACACATACAAAAAGAATGTGAAAATAGTAATAATATAGGTGCATGTTACACACAAACAAAAAGAATAGTTATGAAATTGTTTCAATTAGTACATGCATGCAGCATGAAGGTATTATGGCTTTTTATGGACGAATTGGATCGGGACTGGATGGCTTCACAGGGCCCCGTGGAAGAGACTGCAACAAAAGCCCATTGTATTCTCTCAACCACTCATCTTCTTGTAATGCTCTGCAAACTCCAAATTGAGGAAAAGCTACCAAAATGGTGAAGAATATTATTAGCATTATGAAGAGGATCATCCTATAAGACAATGCCATCTCTTCCTGTGATATATAGTAATAGCTGTAACTGTAAACTGATCAATGTAACAAAAAATTAAATGCTCTTCTTTAGAACTTCAAATGTCCTTTCCGCTGAGTTTGGATAATGGATCGGAATAAAATTGAGAGTTTGAATGCATATATGGTGAAAGGTACGTGGTAGCCCCAAGACATATATATAGGGTCGAGCGAGCTATTTGAATTGACCGAATTGTTTAGCTTGACTTGGTATTGTTTGAATATTGAATTCTAGCTCTAAAACAACATTGACGAATAAAATAAAACCAATTCAGACGCCAAAACACCCTGTTGCTCTAGAAAGTGCTTAATCTATATATTTATTGAAACTTTTACCTTTTGAATATATATGTGTGTATATATATATATATATATATATATATATATATATATATAAATTTGATATAAATGACTCGGTATATATATATATATATATATATAAATTTGATATAAATGACTCGGTTTTCTTTAACGAAGCTACTGTTATAAGATTTTCTATATAACAATATTGACTAAGTCATATATTAGAAAGATCCCCTTTTTCTGTTATCTGTGGAATTTTTTTCTTTCTTTTTAATTCACAGTTGGTTTAGGTAGAGATAATATTATATGTTCCAAATGTAAAACATGATAACATTCATGCAAATTAAATTGCATATTTGAATTAGTATACTATTATAGACTTATAGTAATGCTAAAAAATAGAATTGATTTAAAGAAGTTTGATGATAGCAAAAATCGAATAATAAGCATTTCAAGTAAATCACTTCAATTTTTTAAGTTCAATAAACCTTTACTAAGTAAGGTGATACTAAAACAACTTACGTGAATCTAATTTTGAAAATTGTATTTTATTAGCCAAACTGATATTATAACAGGGAAATAAGAAGCGTGTTAGAAAAGGTCTAAAGCCCGTGAATACCCCAAAAAAGAAATTAATCAGATGTCAAAGTCTCTTAACACTCTGTTTGGTTGTTATTTCCCCAACATTAATTAAAAGAACAATAAAGTAAAATAAATGCCCCCATTGCATGCGAGCATGCCGAATTGTCAATTTATTTCCCGATTAAACAATAGGCATTATTTTTATTTAAAAAAAAAAAAAAAAAAACAGCATCAAGCACTCTTATTAGCTTAGTGAGTGCTCAAGTTCTACTCACCCATATACAAGAATTTTGCATATACAAGAATAAACGAATAAATTTACAACAAAAAACTATCAGATTCTTTCATCTGAAAAGAATTAGTCTGCAGAAGATCCTTGAAGAATTAATTATTCTGCAGAACGATTCTTTGCACCATTGTTAGTTTCAGGACATGTGATTTTTTTTTTATAGATAAATATTAGTTTTATTAACAGATTTATCTGATCAAAACACGGACGTACATAGCATTAACTTTTAGTTGATGCTAAACAATGATTTTGTTAAAGTACCAAGTCCCACACACATAACATTCCTCTAATTAAACAGTTCTTTAGATGGTTTAATGCCATTAAAAAAATTCTGGTTTTCCCCACAATTTAAGACCTTTATGTGTTTCTGTTTTCCTCATCTAATTTTGTTTACTAATAATACAGAAAGAAACTCTCTCGTCTGAGCCACATGGCATGATAAGTAAGAACACGTATAGATATCTAATTACTATATTTAATTGTTTTAATTTAAAATATTATTGTAGATGGTTAATTTGTACGTTAGAAGAAATTCCACTGGAAGTTGGATGACAGAAATTCTTCCTCAAATTCTGAATCACGCAGACATCCAAACCATCCAAGCAACACCTCCCCTAAATACCAATTCTCAAGATTCTTTGACTTGAAAGTTCAGCAGCACTGGGGTATACACAGTAAGGTCATCTTATCATCACTTGATGGAGAACGTGATTACGATGATTATAAAGTCCCTGGTGATTGGAACTTGTTAGGGCAACTCAAAGTTCCGCCAAAAGTTAAACACTTTATGTGGTGTCTCTTAAGGAACTGCGTTCCAACAAGACAACGTCTTCAATCTAGAGGGGTAAATTGCTGTATTTTATGTGAGTATTGCCAATCCAATCTAGAAAATTCGTGGCATGTGTTTTTTGGGTGTCAACAAGTTCAACGATTCTGGCTTGCCTCTGGAATCTGGCCTCAGATCTCGCAAGACATCAATAACGCTACAACCTTGACTGATACGGTGTTCAAATTGCTGCAAAATCTCTCCACCGAATTGGCATCAAGATTTGCTATGCTACTTTGGTGTATCTGGCGACATAGAAACGACAAGATCTGGAATCATATAGACTTGCAGGAACATGTTTCCATCAAACTCACAATTCAGTCTTACACTGAATGGTGCCATGCTCGAAAAGGAAAATCAGACACTTCACAGAAGCATCATCAGCCACCGAACCTTGCATGGCAGCCACCACGTCAAGGCTTGATTAAGTGCAATGTGGATGCAGCACTCTTCAAGGAAAACAGCACGTTTGGAGTAGGAATTTGCCTCCGAGGTCGCCATGGGGAATATATTGGTGCGATAACCCTTCACTTTACTGGAGTACCTGACCCGAGAACTGCAGAAGCATGGGGTCTTTGGCAAGCAATGAATTGGACTTCTGATCTGCGTTTATCAAATGTTAACTTTGAAGTCGATTGCAAATGAGCAGAGGATGCTATTTTTCATGAATGTAAAGGCCTTTTGAGATTTTCATTCTATTATCTCTAACTGTAAGGCTTATTTATCCCAATTCCCAAACTCTTTGGTGAGTTTTTCCAAGCGGCAAGAAAATCATGTTGCCCACTCCCTAGCGAGAGCATCAAGATTTTATGATTCTTGCCACACCTTTAATCATGTACCAAGTTTTATTGCTTCCATTATTCTTAATGAAATGTGCTAAGTCTTTTCCTCTCAAAAGAAATTTGTACCTTAGCCTCCATCATCAGATAAAAAAGAAAGTCCCCGGAATAAACATAAACGAGACATTGACCACGTATTTTGAAAGATATTATACAGACGATTATTAAGAGTACGCGCGTGGATATATATTCTTTATTAACACACTATTTTATTAATTATTATCATATAAAATGTGTGAATCACTAAGGCTTTGTTTGAGAGTTAGGAGGGGAAGGGAAGGAAAGAGATTAAGGGGAAGGGAGAGGAAGGAAATGGAGAAAAATGAGAAAAGTTTCTCCCTCCTTATTTGGGAGTTAAAAATATATTAAGAGAGAGAAATTGAGAATTAATAAGATGCTAAATGTAAAAATATATTAAAAATATATTTTAATATATTTTTGAATTTGTGGCTGGGGTAGGATAGTAATTTTAATTACTTTTTCTTCTAAAAACCTCCAAATTAGGAGAACAATAATTTTTAGGCTTTGGAGGATTTCAGAGGAGTTTTAAAAATCCTCAAATTCTTTTCCTCAAAAATTAAAACTCCCAAACACGGAGATGTCACCACCTAAACCTTTCTCTTCCTTTCCTTCCCCTCTAAAATCCCTCTCCCAAACAAAGCCTAAGTGGATATATATCCTTTAACACAGACTCTTATAATGTTTTTTTTTTTTTTTTGTCGCTAGTGCACCAACACAATGCTTGCTTGTCTGCAACATGTACAAGCTGTGTATAACCATCGAGAACAGTATGCAATTATCCATGTGGTGCCAGGAGCATAGTTCAATTGTAGCGTAAAATTAATTCTTGATTAAAAAAAGTAATTAATTGGTTGCATAGTTATTAAAGCACAATTCTCATGAATACGTTCCTCTTCTCACACTTTAATATTATTTATACGTCTTAACAAATAAGAATCCTATTGAATTCGTATTCCCAGTAAATAACGATGAGGATTCATTTTGCTGGTGCTGATGTTTTGTTCTCAAGTTACATCTATCCATTGAAATTTTGAAAACCACCCTGTATACTGTAAGGAGTGCGTAAGAGTATTTATGGAGGAAGTTATATTGATGTCTCCGAACACTGTGAGAGGGGACTGGTTCCAGATTTGGAATACGAAAGCTCCTCCAAGAGACATAATTCCAACCAGGATCAAATTTGGCGAGAGAGGTATTGAATGTCCTAGTCTTGAATCTGCTTGGCATCTTTTCTTTGGATGCACTTCTGGCCATGCATGAGACTTGGCAAACACTGGGGCTAGCTGCTGCATGACTTGTCCCCAATTATTATTGAAACGGCCCAATCGACTTTTGCGATCCTAAGGAACGATAAATTGTGGGAGAACAAACAGTTCTCAGCGCAGCATTACAGCAAGTTTCTGTAAGATTGGGTAGCTGCAAAAGACATTCGAGGAAGTCATGCACCAGTACAGCAAGTTGCCTATCAGACCAATTGCTCGATCATCCGTGTTTTGTGAAATGTAATTTCGATGCAGATTTTAATCAAGAGGCCAATTTGACCAGTTGGAGAGTCTGCTTCAGAGACGACAAAGAGGAGTTTATGCTAGCCATGACTCATGTTTTCTTTGAGATGGATTGCCAAGTCATTGTGGATAGGCTCAATATATACTTCTCAACAGGATAATATTGTAGCTCATGTTCTTGCAAAGCCTGCAATATATCATGCTAGACTCGCAGTTTTTCATAGTATTCCTACTGGTATCTACAACACTATTATCAACTAAATGCCTTGATTTTCTCTGTGAAAAAAAGTTACCTCTATCCATTGTGCTACATGTTATCCTCCTTGTCAGAGCCTTCGTATTTGTGAGGCCCGATGTCCAACAATGACCTTATTTACACATTTGGGCCATTAGGACATATATTATCACAATATGTAGGTTCTTTGTAGTAGGAGAATGTGTTTTTTTCCGTGTATTCTCTTCACTGTTCTTGTGTTTGTATGTTCAGGATTGCTAAACTTTGTTAGTTTTGAGCGTATGTGTCTAATCCGCCATTGATGCATGATATATGGTACACTGTTGAAAACTCTGTTTAGCATTCTATGTATTTTGTAAGTGTTGCTAGACATAATTATCAATAAATGACCTATTGACAAAAAAAAAATGTTCATAAACTAATCTAATCCAATTACAATAGATCAAATAAATATAAAACCACAAAGGCACCCAAACACTCGTCTCATGTTTCCTAAGATCTGTTAACATGGCATCACGATGGATGTTAACATAATATTTATATGAATCATTTTTAATAACTATAAATTCTTATGAGCATAAAATTAAAACTAAGAAAAAATATTAGAAAACTATATAGCTAAATTTAACCATATTTAAAGGATTAAAAGTTTTTTTTAATTATTATTATTCACTTAAATATGTTGACCTGTTAGACTTAGGGTTTTCTAATTAAGGCTGATTTAAAATCACACAGACTATAAAAATATGTGTGTGTGGATTACATGTTTGTCATGACTCGTGATCAAATAAGGTTGTAAGCTCAGCGAGGGTGTTAAACGTGTACATTTCGGTTTTGCTTAATTGAAAATACAAGTCTGATTGAAGTTAGACTCATTTTTTTTAATCATCTCCCATGGTGGGAATGCCTGTCACACTCACACATACATGTTTTCGTTTAGATTATATATAGTAGTATATTGTTATTGTGAACGAGAAAACATCAATTAAAAACAACCCATTATATATAGTAATACGCAGATGTAGCTAGGATTATATTATCATCAAGTCTTATTAGTTTCAATTAATGAATTGATTGAATTAGATTACAATTACAATAGAATATGAAAATTAAGAAGAATATAAATACACGCCAACTGTACACTTGTAAGGGAACCGACGGATAATGTGGTTTCTCAGAGAGTACAAGCAAAAAAGAATAGTTATGAAATTTGAGTAAGAAAGAACGTGTTTGTTTCAGTTAGCCATGCATGCATTCACGTTTGAAGGTATCTTATGGACGAATTGGATCTGGGCTCGATGGCTTCACAGGGCCTCGTGGAAGAGCCTGCAACAAAAGCTCATTGTATTCCCTCAACCACTGATCTTCTTGCAATGCTCTGCCAGCTTCTCCAAATTGAGGAAAAACAACCAAAATGGTGAAGATGATTAGTAGCATTATGAAGAGGGTCATCTTGTAAGACAACGCCATCTATAGCTGTGATAGTAACTGATCAAAGGAACAAAAAATTAAATGCTCTTCTTTTGAGCTATCAATTTGAACTCTCTCGTTCCTTTCCGCTGAGCTGAGTTTGGATGATGAATTAATTGGAATAAATGAGAGTTTGTATGGTATGAATGGTGAAAGGTGGGTGTTAGCCCCAGACATATATATAGGGAGAGAGTGCGCGCTATTTATTTTGAATTGACCGGTGCTTCATTTCTTATGGTTGATGAATTGTTTAGCTTGACTTGGTAGGGTATTGCCAACTATATTGCGAAGACAACATTAACGAATAAAATAAAAGTAAATCAGACGCCAAAACACCCAGTTGTTGGACGCCAAAACCTGTTGCCTAGAACGCGCTTAATCCATATATTGAACTTTTACCTTTTGAATATATACATACGACTCAGTTTTGTTTAACGATATTGATATAAATGACCGGTTTTGTTTAAGGAATTGCTACTATTGACTAAGTCTAGATCAATTTTTTCTCAGTAATCTGTGGGTGATTTTTTTTTTAAAAAAAAAAAATTCAGGTAAAGAGAATATTATGTTCCAAACTTAAAATGTGATACAAACATTCATGTAAATTAAATTGAAGGCATGAGTTACTTAAAGTTAAGAATTCACAAACTAAATTTATGATTTCAATTTTATGACTAATAGTCTAATACCAACAAAAACCATTGTTAGATAGATTATTAACGTTGTTATGAAGAGTAGACTAGATTAGCCAATCTGATCAATTGTACGTAATTAATAGAATCAGCCAAATAAAAAATAGACGTTAATAAATTATTCTAATTAGTTTATCAACAGACAAAAGTGAGCAATATTAATGACTAATTAAGTTTTATCACTTTTATGATTATCCCTTAATTATGATTTACATTATTATATATTTTAATTTATAATATTATTTAATTTTTAAATAAATTTAGCACATATACCCTGATTTAACAATATACCATGCATTAAGTTGTGAATTTTCTCGTCACTAGCTTAATAACTGATTTTTTTAACAAAAAAGCTTTGACTAACCAAACTAGTGCTATGAAAGGGAAATTAAGAAACATCTAGCTAGCCAGAAAAGGTCAAAAGCCGGTGACGTGAATACCCCAAAAAGGAAAGCCGATGTCAAAGAGTCTTATTAACACTGTTTGGCTGCTATTTCTCCAACATAAAATGAACAATTAAGCAGAATAAACGTAACGCCCGTGTTGCACGCGAGAATGTCGAATTGTCAATTACTACTAGTTATTTCGAATTCCCGTTGGCACAATTAGCGTCTTTTTTTCTTTCTTTTTTTTTACATATTTCAGCAACAAGCACTTTTATTATTAAAGTACTTGTGCTGAGTACTCGAGATGTACTCACCCATATTATATATATACAAGAGTACTAACTGATGGATTGGAACACCACATCTAAAAATAATTAACTGATGCTAAACTAAACATTGATTAATTTTCCCGATAGCATGCAGGTCCCATATACATCAATGCATAACATTCCTCTAAATAGTCCTTTAGATGGTTTGAATGCCATATATATATATATATATATATATATATATATATATATAAAATCCGGTTTCCCCACAAACTTCAGACCTGTGTTAATTTCTATATTTTCCTTTCTGAAATGCCAGAGAAATTAACTCCACTTGTCTGACCACATATATAGCATGATAAGATAGCTAACTAATTAGCTACTATTTTAATAGATGTATTAAAATACGCTAGTAGCCTCCATCATCAGATAAAATAAAGTCCAAAAGAATAAATTAAACATATATGAGACATTAATTGAACAGGTATATAGAATTTATGTGTAGTGAATCGACTAATTGAATGAAATACGCTGCACGCTTCAGCCAAATTACACGTGCAGCCTGACTTTTTATAATTAATTTTTTTTTTTTTGTCGCTAGTTAGGCAACACATTGCTTGCTTGTCTGCAACATGACATGGACAAGGTAGCTGTACGTGTATAACCACCGAGAACATGCAGTATGCATGTAGTGGCGGGGGCATCTACCACAAAAAAAAAAAAAAAAATCTATTTTTGACAGACAAAATTCGTCGCTAAACTAGAAAATCAGTCAAAAAAATACAATTTTCAACGGAATTTTGATGGACAAAAATCTGTCGATAAAACACTCGTTCAATTGTTTTCCTCACTAATTTTAAAATACACTCCTACTACTTGCTGCGATAACTCAACTATTAAAAGGAAAGAAGAGGGGCATTAGCCCAGAGAACACACAAATATGAAGAGGAAGTAGAAGAGAAGGATCGGAGAAGACGCCAAACACGAAAATCTCCCATTCTGCATTACCACCTTTATTGTTGACTTCGTCGTGTGCAAGTTTTCTTTTCAGGATAATTGACTCCATTCAATTTATGTACTTCTTATAAATTGTGTATAGGTCCTTCGTTGTATTATTTGGCAAAATTACTTCTCATAAATCATATTGATTTGCACATGTCAATATCTTGTAACCTTCGAGATGACTGGAAATTTACACTTGTATATAGGTTTGGGTATCTTTTGTGTCATCATGTAATGATATATATCCTTCGCTGATTAAAAAGAATATTGATTTGCGCATCACATATTTATATTTGACCCTTCTATTTTTCATATACATCAAAATTACATGTATACCTTGTTCACACTTGTTTTAATACATAGTTATCTTTCTTTTTACTGCATTTATCATCTTCTATTGTGTTTCTAGCAATCTCTTTCCTCACAAATTGTATACATCTTCTAAGGGGACGCGAGAAAAAAATATTGACTGCCACGTGTTCATGGTCTTGTCTAGTCATAATATGATGTGTACATTGGCGAACGTACATACAAATAAGGGTGGACACATGCACTCCCTAATTTTAAAAAATAATACATAATTATCTAGTATTTTTATATTTTGTCCCCCTTAATTTTATATATTTGAACCTACAGTGTCATGTTACTTTTAAGGAACTCATATAATATTTTGCTCCAATATAAAAAATTACAAGAAATTCAAAAAAATCTACATATTTATATTTATTAATAAAAATTAACATTTTTCAATTTTCATAATATAAATTAAAATAAATAAAACTAAATGCGTAACTATATAAAATTAAAGATATGCAACTAATTTATGCTAGAATTAATATTTGAAAGAGCAAATAATCTGGTGAAGATTTGAAATTGATAAAAGATAATTAACTGAATTTCACATTTTAGTAACAACCAACAATATTTTCGTAAATCAAGCAAAATTGTTACAAAAATAACCGTCCAGTTGCTTTGGCCATTATCTATCCATAATTACTCCGTAAAACAAGCAATAACCAAAAATCAAGCAAAATTGTTCCTATATTTTAAAAAAACCACAAGGGGCAAGCTTTATCCATTCCAGAAGCTTCCCAAACTGCCAAGCCTCACGCGTTCCCTTCTCTACTCTTTCTTCTCCATGCTCTAGTAGTAACGAAATCTTCACTCTTCCACTCAGCCTTCCGCTCTATGCTCTCTCCCTTCTCCACCCACAAAACGCAACCCTCTCCTCTCTTCCACTCATTGATATGCATGGTAATGTTGAATTTGCATCTTTAAAAGGAATCAATGATCTTTCGGAGAAGTTGGTTGAAACTAGAAGACATATTGTTTATCCATTAATTTATTGTCTTCTGAAGTTAGCATTGATTTTGCCTGTTGCCACAACAACAGTGGAAAGAGCAAAATTGTCAAAAATAGGTTGTGTAATCAAATGGGAGATGCATGGATGAATAATTGCCTAGTGACTTATATTGAGAAAGATGTGTTCAATAACATTGACAATAAGCTGATCATTCAACGATTTCAAAATATGAAATCACATAGAGGCCAATTATAAAGTATGTAATTTATTTGATTATATATATTAAAATTTTATTATTTTAATGTTTAGGTCTTTATCTTCATGTGTATGATAATGATAATTATCAATTTTTATTTTTTAAAATAAATTGCCCCCACTGACCCAGGGTCCTAGATCCGCCACTGGATGTGTATAAATTTTGATAAGAAAAAAAAATCCTTTCAAGTTGTATAAATCCTCTAGTGTAATGTGGAAAAAAAAAAATCTATTTCCTGAACTACTGCATGTTTATGGCCATGTCTGATCTAATGTAATACATAAACTTAATTTTTTTCAATTTATAAGAAAAAATTAATAACTCTATTATATGTCATAAGAATATTAATCCCAAATCATCTAATAATTTCTCAAATAATTAGAGGTAATTAATAAAGATTCTTGATTTTGTACTACCTATAATTAACGTTTTGGATTCATTTACTGGTGTTGTCGTTTTGTTCGTAGGTCATCTCCATTTGGTCCACTTATGTTATCCTTCATGGAAGTTCATGCCAGAGCTGCCTTTGAGATAAGCAGGTGGTGTACTTAGCAAACGAGGATGTGCAAATAACACTGTCGCATTAGAATTTACGAGGCCCAACATCCACCAGAGAAATTATTTATACATTTGGGCCATTACATAGTACTATCACAATAGGTAGGACTCGCTTCAAAAGGAGAGTATATTACTTGATTTGAGGAATAAGGATTTTATTATAATCTCTAGAACAGTTTCTGGAATGCAACTCTGAGACGCTGGGAATAATTTCTGAAATGCAAGAGTTATGGATGATGCAAAGGGGAGCCTATTTGCTGGGTATTTTGGAAAAAAATATTCAAAAAGAGAGTGTACTAGTAACAAAGGGAGGGATTTTCTTTCTACCCAGCATATTTCTTCCTGCACCTAACAATAAAAAAGAGAAAATAAAAAATATCATTCCATAAAGTTCATGTGGATTAACAATTTATAAGGTCCACACAGATTGATAATCCATATTATCAATATTATGTTAAAATAGATATTCCAACCAACTAAACTGATAGATGAATTCTGTTAAAAATAATTAATGTTATTATGTATAACATTAAAATTTTTAATATATATTTAATACACATATAAGTTTACATAATAAATTTTATAATAATTAATTTTAATCTAATTATGTATTTTTTTACATATATAAATTTAAAATAAAAATAATAGGTTTAATAAAAATTTATAAGTTTAATAAAAAAATTATATATATATATAAATAAATTATCGAAATTTGCATATACTATTATTTTAAATTATTTTATAAAATATTAAAATAATATTAAAAATACAAATTGATAGCATGTATGAACCAAGATCCATACCGATTGGTAATTCAGCCCTTTTTAAAATTTGAAAACCCACCAAAATCTTCCTCTATTTATTTATCAGCCTCCATATGATCCTTTCAAAGAAAAAAAAAAATCTGCCTCCAAATGATGATCCCAAAGATCAGAATGTATTCATCAATACTCTATCATCATTAATACTATTAGCTAGTCCTTTCCATTCATCATCAACCAATCCTTCATTTTTGTGTAATTGTTCCTCCAACCCGAAATTATATGAATCGGAATATTTAGATTCCAACCAAATCTCTTCAAAATATGACATGTCTTTCTTTCTCTGACGTCGGAGAAAGCACTGACATGGAAACCACATGATCCTTCCACAAATGGCTCCTCTATCATTCTCACATAAAAAACCTCATCATTTATCTTTACCTTCATTAAACATGTTTATATATATTCTTCCATCATAAGCCTAAAGAAATTTCTGACAAAGCATGTAGTGGCACCCCTGATACTTTACCAACGTGTATATCTTTCCCTTGGAATTTCAATTGGAGACCATTTGCTTATGATCAATAAATTAACCATCGTGATATTAAATCGTCTAACTCCTTACATTTGGTAGTGCTGGGTTTATACTGTTCATTTATTGGTTGCAACGAGTTCACTCCCAACATCACGTCACATGTTAACTAAGATTTGTTAACATGCAAATGCATATCACATTATCATTAAATCAAAACTAAAAAAAATAGAAAATTATTATTATTATTATTATTTACTTAAAATGTTGTTGACCAATTAGAGCTAGGGTTTTTTAAATGGCCTGGATTACATAGATTTTTAAAAACAGTATTGGTTTTTAATTATGTGTTATTAATTACATGTTGTCGTCATCTTTTAATAATGTTGTTGGAAGCTCGAGCGAGGGTGTTAAACATGCATGCATGTTTAAGAGTTTCGGATTTGCTTAACTAAATATACAACTCTGATTGAAGTTACACTCATTTTTTTTTTTTTATCATCTGCCATGGTTGGAGAATGACGGTCACACACACACGTGTTTTTGTTTCAATTATATTATACTATTGTTGTGAACGGGAAAACATCAATTACATATAAATTGCTTAATTTTATAGACAATATAGATAGATACATAGATATAGCTGGCTAGGGATTTCCTTGTATAATTGATAGGATAATTTCCTTGTACTTTTGGGGACATGTATGGCTGGTAGTGTTCATGGTCATGCAAGGATTTAGTTACGTTTTGTACTAGCTCGAGTAATATTGCAAGATGGGAGCCTCTTTTGTATTGAACCCCTGCTAGCTAGAGGTGATATTTGTTTATATTTGGTTTGTATGGATTTTATTGTAATTAATCTTGTGACAGGAAGGTCACTCCTTGTGGCTTTTTCGTTTCACCTTATTAATATAACATACTTTTTTTGCTGTGCAAAAAAAAACTGGCTAGGGATTATATTATCACCCAAGTCCTTATTAGTTTCAATTAAAGAATTGTATTAGATTACAATTACAATAGAATTATGCATGAAAAGAATATAACTAATACACATCCAACTATACTCTTGCATGGGACCCCCGCATGCTATGGGGTTCTCAGCAAGCACAAGCAAAAAGAATTAATAGTTACGAAATTTTGAGTAAGAATGTTTTTGTTTCAATTAGCCGTGTGCATTCACGTTTGAAGGTTTGTTATGGACGAATTGGATCTGGACTGGATACCACCGGAGTGCCCCGTTGAAAAGACTGCAACAAAAGCCCATTGTATTCTCTCAACCACTGATCTTCTTGTAAAGCTCTGCCAGCTGCTCCAAATTGAGGAAAAGCAACCAAAATTGTGAAGATTATTAGTAGCATTATGAAGAGGATCAACCTGTTAGACAATGCCATCGATCTCTAGCTGTGATATATAGTAACTTATCAATGGTACAAAAATTGAAGTTTTTGGATAACGAAATGCTTTAATAAAATGAGAGGTTTGTATGGTATATATGGATGGTGAAAGGTCGGTGCATGGTAGCCCTAGACATAAACATAGGGAGAGTCTTATTTGAAACGTTGAATTGACCAGTGCTTCTTCTTGTGGTTGATGAATAGTCTAGCTTGACTGGGTATGGTTTGAAAATTGAAAACTAGCTAAAACAACATTGCGAATAAAAGAGAAGAAAAGTAAATCCAACTCCAAAACACCCTCTTGTCGGACACTTAAAACACCGTGTTGCTTAGAAAGTGTTTAATCCATATATTGAACTTTTACCTATTAGATATTTTATTTATAAGGACTCGGTGTTGTTTAACAACGCTGCTGTTATATGATTTTTAAACGATGTTGACCGAGTCTTGTATATATTAGAGCGGTGATTATTTTCTTAAAAAAATCACTTGATGCTTTAGGAAAGAGAATATTATGTTCCAAAATAGCGTGATACATACACAAACAACTTACATGAATTGCAACTATTTTTTTCAAATAAATTAAAGACATGTTTTTAAAGGGAAATAAATTAAAGACATATGTTCTACATTATCTTGACTTATAAAGAAAATTCTTTAATTATCAAGTAAAGCATTTCAATCTTTTTAACTTCAACAACCCCTTGCTAGCTAAGGAGACACAATATTCAACAGTACATGAATATAATCAACTATTTGTTTCAATTAAATTAAAGACATATGGTTTACATAAACTCGAGAACATAAAAATATATTTCTTTATGATTTCAATTTTATTAACATAAAATAAAAACTTTGTTGGATAAATTATTAGCATTGTTAAGAAAAGTACACTAGATTGACCAATATATTAGCCAAATAAATATCGATGTTAATAGATTATTCTATGTTTTTGAACTCGTAAAAGTGTGATATCAATCACACAGTTATGATCATCCCTTAATTATTAGAATATTTACATTATAATATTTTTAGAAAATATTTAATTGTTAAATATATTTAATACATATATCCCCATTTAATAATATATTATTAAACTGTGAATATTCTTTTCTCCATTTTATAAACTGGTTTAGTTTTAAAAAATTATTCATTATTGCTAAGCTAATATTATAATGAGCAAATTAAGAAGCATAATAGAAAAGGTCAAAAATCCGTGTGTGCCCAACAAAGCGGATGTCAAAGACATAAAAGTACATAACAGTAAATGTTATGTTTGGTTGTTATTTCCTCGACATAAAATAAAAAAGAGTAAATACTCATTTTCGTTATTGAATATGTAGAGTGTTAAAAAATTTAAATTTTTGTTCTCGAAAGTGAAAAAAGTATTATAAATTCATTCATCTATTAACTTTCGTCTATTATTGGTAACGAAAGAATCTACGAAACACAAATGGATGAAAATGTTACAAAAATAATTACCAATATGGTTGTTGAATAGATTAGACAAAATGTTAGTAAGTTTTCATTGGACCAAAATGTCAGTAAATTTTCATTGAATTAATTTGTCATATCTCAAATTTTATTTCATTAAGGGTTAAATATAATTTAATATTCATTTTTCCTCGTTTTTTTTATCATTGCAAGCATAACATTACAATAAATACTTAAAAAAAATAAAAAGTGAGCATATATTAAAACAAACATAATAATAAGCATAATATTGATTAATAAGTATAATGTTAAGTCTCATTTTTTTTGTAAGGACTAACTTAATTTTTCATTTTTTGTAAAGATTAACTTAATTTTTCATTTTTTATAAGTTAGACAAAAATTGTGAGTTTTTATGAATCAATATTATGTTTATTATTATATTTATTCTAATTTATGTTTATTTTCCTATTTTTTAAGTATTTGTTATAATGTTGTGTTTGTCATGATAAAAAAGGAAGGAAAAATGAATATTAAATTATATTTTATTTTTAAATAAAATAAAATTTGGATATGACAAATTAATCTAATGAAAACTTACAATATTTTGGTTCAATTTATTCAACAATCATGTTGATAATTATTTTTATGACATTTTCGTATTTCTGGGTCACATAAGCTCTTTAATTAAAGATAACAGACAAAAATTAACATATGAATGGATTTATCACACTTTTTTTATTTTCGAGAACTAAAATATAAATTTTCTACTTTCTGAGACAAATATTTATCAACACTCTATATATTCAAAAACAAAAATAATTATGTATCCAACCAACAAGAAAGCTGAATAAAAAGCCGTGTTATCGTGTTGCATGCGAGCATGTCAACGAGTTATGTTACTTCCGGTTGGCACAATCAGTTTTTCATTTTAGTAGCAACAAGCACTTTTGATTAACCCACTGAGTACAGATGGGCTACTCAGTACTCAACCGTACAAAAGAATAACCGAACAGATTTAATTTACAACATTAAACTCAGATTCTTGGATATCAGCACATTTAATTAATCATAAACACAACACAATGAATTAGAACACTACAACTGAATTGAAAAAAAAAAAAAAACTACATATCTGAAAAAACTATTATGCAGAAATCTTTTAAAAAACCAATATTCCACCAATTATTAAATCCAATATTCCAAATCGAGCAAAATAGTACTGCATATACCACAAACTCACCTTTCGGACCATTTCTTAAACATATTGATTGTCCATCCAGTATGTTAACTTTGTTAATAAATCTAATATGTTTGCTAGTATTTTAAGATATACCATCACCACGGAATTTTCTTTTAAAATTGTTGTATGAATGCTTCTGACATAATCTGTGTTCAATCTTATTTGTCATATAAATTTATTCACTAACAGAGTTAAACAAACTCATCTAATTTCATGTACCAATTATTTTAGATGAAAAGTCAGTTTGTAAACAAGTGATCCATATCCTTGTTACAACCATTAAAAGATGAGCACATCAAATCTCCCATCTTCAACAATTATGCCACTAGTCTTTTTGTTGTAATTCGGTTTTCCGTGAGTGGCATGGCCACATGAATGCACTTGGAATGCCAATGATCTATAATTCTGATAAGCGTGAGATAGAATCTGATACGCTTTCTTGACAGATCAATATTTTACTCATTTGCCACCTGTACTTATCCATATACCTTCTTTAATATGTCCTGCCCAAAACATATATAAACCACAAATGAGTCTTTCTTCTATCTCTAATTTCTCCCAAAAAGAAATATTTAAACAGCTTCTATACATTGTAGATTTCAATTCCATCCTCCTGAAACATTCCACTTGCCCATTTTTCATTCTAATTGGTTATTCTGAGCTGAAACTGACAACAGTTCTCGAATCCATTAATCACTGACTATCCACCATTTCAGATATTCTCCCAAAATAAAGTGCAGTTCCACATTGTTGAAAAATGAGAAATAAAGAGTATATAATTAAGAGAAGCACTAGGACAGATGCCTTATTAAGCCTTCAAATAGCCCTCCAGACCATATTGAACGATTGTTGATAGACACGGATCTTAAGAGTACTTTTAATGGTAAATTTTAAATTAGAATCTTAGAAATTTTTTTGGTAGATCCCACACTCAAGATTTCTTCTATTTTCTTCTTTAATGGTAGATTTTATATTAAGATCTTAAATAATTTTTTGTAAGTCTCACATGAATTCCTATTTTAAATATTTATTAAATTAAATATAATTAACTAAGTAATTAAATTTGATCAAACATGGAAGGAAAAAAATTTATAAATATTAAGAAATAGGAAAATGAGCATAAATTTAATTTTTATTTATGACTAAATGTTAAACAAATGAAAACACATATATTTGATAGAAAACAATGCAACACATTAACGCCAAAGAAAAATCAAATTTCATTAATGTTGTAACGGTAATGTTTTCAAATATGTTTCACCAAGTTTGTTTGAAGTTGTTGAAACTGGAGATTGGATCCCTTTTGCAAATATGCAATCAAATTGATTTAGATCTATTTCGCACAAATAAAATTTAACTAAGATTGAGATTGGAGAATTCAGACTAACAAATGAAGAATGAGGATGAAAATTATATGTACAAATTTTGTGTGTATTGAACCAATTTATAAGATGTTTATCTTGTAATAGTCATTTTTTTTTTGCATCGCAACAATCACTCTGCATACATTTTTTAAAGTGACAACGGTCACTATGTATACAATAATGTTTAGTGTGCTCCTTTGCTTATGTATTTCTTCCCCCCTCTCCTCACATAGACTTAGATTCAACGACGTTAAAACATATTTGTTTTAGTAGTGCACAACGTTCTTTTTCTTCTTTTTCCTTCTTCCTCCGCCACAGTCCACCCCCTTCTCCTCTGTCACGGCCCACCCACTTCCCCCTTCCCCTGTGTCACAGCCCACCCACTTTCCCCTTCCCCTTGGCCATGACCCACCCCCTTCCCCTCCATCGGTATGCCTATTCTTGATTTTTGTTTGTTTGTTTTCCTTTGTTCTTCTTCATCTCCTTATGTTGGTAGTTCTTCCTTCCGCATTTTATTGTTAGGGAGAAAAAATAAAATAAAAAATTGATAAATATGCATATTTTCAAGAATCTTGTAGAACATCTTATTCTCCATATTAGAGATCTTGTTTATCCTTTAGTGAAAAATATGGTAAAAATCAGATCTTGAACTTAAAATTCTTCCTTAAGATAATCCTTACTTAATATATGAGGTTAAAGACGTTCTAAGTTCTCTAAACTAATTATCTTATTTTTTTCAAGAGCCAAATTCATTTTTCTTAGCATTATATAATCTATATATCCTCCTTACTTCTATAGATCGATCTAATCTCAATTTTATCCATGAATAAAATTTTCATCGATTTAGTTCAAATGGTCGAATATGTTGAATCAAACTGAAGCAATTAATGAACATCCTTAAAGTAAGAGACCATTAAATAAATGGTCAAAATACTCCACACCGGTCTTTTTCCTTGTTGATATTAATTATTAAAGGGATAATGGGAAATTATCTATGGTCATTGATCTTAAAAAGTACAGTAATTTTTAGTTTTTGTAGAATCTAGGTTCAGTTTCAAGATTTTAGTTTCCATATTTACTGTAATGTCCCTTCAAGCTATATTTTTTGGCCAAGACACACAGGGTACGTAATTGGATGTTATTCTAGTGATAGAAATATCTTTTAGTCTTGAACATTGAGGACATTTCCACACCTAAATTTGCTATTATTCAAACACTTGTTAATTTTAAACAGTTTTTTTTTTTTAAAAATATATATCTTATTTTTAAAACAATGTTACAAAGCAAAAAGCAAAGTTATTCAAATTGATAGGAAAATATCATTTATGGTTGACAACACAATAAAAAAAAAACAGCATTCACTTAAAAAATACAATTACAGTAAAAACGTATGCATTCTATTTAAACTAACACAAATTAATCAAATGGTATTTTTCTAGATGAATTTCTTTGATTTGTTGTTTCCTTTATTGCATGCTTATTTTTTCCTTTCTTATATACAAAAGTTAGCCTATACTTTCTAAAAGCCTCGGTGAATATAGGAAAAGTGAATTGCTCTTATTTAAAGAAAAAAAAAATTAAAATGGATAAATTCAAATTAAATGGTGAAAATATATCACTAGTTTAAATATTTTTTTAGAACACTAGTTTAAATATTTAACTACCCACACATATGCAAATAATATTTTAAAATAAAATAAAAATATCAGTGCTTTTATAATTATTATTATTATTGAAAATAAAAATATATATATTTCTATAAACGCACCAATAATTTCTCTCGTCTGTCTCATATATGAAAATTCTTCTGTGGTTATCTTTTAAGTTCGATCGATTAGATTAATTAGAAAAATACCTACAAAAGATTGATTAAAAATTTAGAATAATTCGTTACTAATTTGTCAATCAAAATTCCAACTCTTCTGATATGAAAATATATGGTGGAAAAGCATGGAGTAACAGTTGCTCAGCCTTACACACTGGGATTAATTTGTCAGTGTTTCCTAAAACGCGCCCTTGCGGTGTAGATTGACTTTCTCAGTACTCGTGATTTTATGAGGTTTGAACTTTGAATTTTATTTAGAATAAATCAAATACACGTAACTTGAACGCAAAACACCCGGCCACGTCATTGTGATTATAATATATTTGGGTCAAATGCAAAAGTCTAATTGCGGCAACAAATAAATAAGACATCTTATTGAATTTACATGCAGTCAGTTTTACAAATATAATATTATGTTATATATACACGCTCCTTATATGAAATATCTAGTAAAATATAATTCTAATTTACGAACATGAGAATATATATTTACTTTCATTCTTCACTTTTTTCCGCTTCATCAATGGCTTCCATTTATATTGTGTTGGATATAGAAATTAAAATTTATGAGCATGTTTGATTTTCTATTTTCAACAATGATTTTTAGTTTGCAAAATGCAAGTACACACAATGTTCCTGAGCTGGTGGAGTATAGAGCAAGGCATAGAATAGTGTGAAATTAAGGGAGATACGAATTGAAATTGATGAAAGCAGGAAAAAAAAAATATGTGAAAACTTCTTCTGATTAATTTTATTTTTGGTTTTTATAACACTTAATTATTTTAGAAATAATTTTCAAAAATTAATATGGGCTTGATCAAATTTTACCTTTTCTCTACATCGAATAAGTCACAAGACCATTATTAGAAGAAGAGAAAAATAGTGCAAACTCCTGAAAACTAGAACTCAAAATATTAAAATAATTTTGTACACTTAATCTATATCATGCGACTTTAAAAAAGAAAAAAACTCTTAATCTAGTTAATTTTCAACCTAGAGATGCGTTACACAAGAACAATTGGTAAACTATATATATATATATATATATATATATATATATATATATATATATATATATATATATGTCAGTCTAACATGTCATGTTACGTTCTACTTTGTTTATGAATTGCAAGTCCAATTCAGCACCCGATATATTATTATCTGTGGCTGTGAGACAGAGACTTTTTGTAATGGATATGTTTGAGCGTGAAAGGATAAAAATGAAGAAAACTCGTAAGAGTAAAAATGACTTTTGGTAATGTTTCTCTTTATGAGAGAAATATAATTTTTGCAAGGGAGTAAAAAATATATATTATCGTATGTAATTTGTCAAAATTTCTTACTAATTTTCACAAATAATTTAAGTTCTCTCAATTTATATGTGTGTTTATATATATATATAAGGAAAAATATTGTTAATTTCTTGCTATGCTTCAATTTACTTGGCTAACAAAAAGAGAGTTAAACTTTAATATATGTATTGTGTATTTACACAATAAAAATTAGGTTAAATTAATTTTTATCATCTAATTTACTATTTAGATTTGATTTAATCCTCTAATTATTTTTATGGATTTAATTTGGTTATTTAATTTTTAAAACTGATTTAATAATTTGGTCCTGACATCTAAATTAAACTAAAGATATTAAGAAATATGCGTTATGTGATGATTTATAATCACTAAGTAGCAATTTTAAACAACTACAAATTACGATTTATTATCATCATTTATCCAATTTAGAAGATATGATCAAATCGAATTGATTTTTAAAATTTGATGATCAAATTAAATCCAAAAAATTAGATACTCAAATTGAATTAAAAAATAAATTAGATGACAAAAAAAATTAATTTAACCTAATT
>PYAF01006099.1:253374-268717 GCA_007407185.1 Glycine tomentella
TGACCCTTACAATTATTTTTTTCAAATGAAAAGAGAGAAGAGACATTTTTTTTGTTTCATTTTTTAAAATTAAATATTTTTTGTACGAAATAATAAATAAAAAATGTGTTAAAAACTAATATAGCAAAACTTTTAAATATTTTTTATTGAATTTATTTTCTTAACTAGTAAAAGGGATTTTTATATATTATATTGCACTCTTTCTCTTACTCTTTCAACTCATATTTTTTTCTCTATTTTTTTTTTTGTATTCACAAGAAAATAGTATATGCACAATGTAAAAAAGATTATGCTGTTGTCTAACATAGACTAATATATATAATAAATTTATTGATGTTGATAATAATTACGTTAAAATCATACTAAAATTATTTTTAATTAATTAATAATACATAAAAAAAATTATACTCAAAATACATACTTATTAAACTCTTTTTATTTCTCTCGTTTTTTCCTAGCTATCTTATTCTTCTCGCAAACAAAAGTGTAATTCTGTTGTGGTCGGTTTATTACACTTTTAAAGTTCCGCATAATTGACCGAAATCGAAACAAAACTGAAGAAGGTCAAAGCTTAAGTAAGGATCATTTTATTCACTAGGACTTTTAAATATTTATTTATTTTATTGTGAGATTTTTTTTCCTTTTACACCTTTTTGGAGAAAAGATTTTTTCCTTTGAGGGTCTCATTTAACTACAATAAATTAATGTATTAGTGATAAATTTTGCACAACTAATGATAATTTTAGTCATTAATACTAGCATCATTAAAATTTAATGACAGTTTTTAAAAATTATATGTAAATTGTTTTTTCGTTGCTAAGTTTTTGTGTAATATTATTTTTTTTAGATTTATGAGGATCCTATTACAACTTATGGATGTCATTCTTTTTTAAGGAAGTTTTTTATATATAAATTAACAACATAGTATTAATTTTTAACAAATTAGTTATTAATAAATATAAAATGGCAAAAATAGAATATGATATAGGAACTCCACTCTAACAATTAAATTAATAAAATCACACAATAAATAATTAATTTAGTTATCTATTTTTTTAGGACAAAACATGCTTTTTTCCTCTGAAATTTCAAAATTTTGGTTTTAAGTAGTACCGCTAATACCTTCTTTAAAAAAAAGTACCTCTAAAATCTTTGGTTCGATCATTTTTAGTCCAATTAATTTTGAAATGTTCATTTTTTTTTATCTTTAACGTTATCTAAATTTTTTTCACGCCTTTATAAAGCATTAACTTTATACTTTGAAGACTATAAAAGTGATGCATTTTAATGTTAGAGAGGTAAAAAACAGACATTTTAAAATTGAAGGTACTAAAATTGAACAAAATCTTTTAGAGGAACTAAAAAAAAATTAAAATTTCAGAGAAATCAAAAATATATTTTATCTATTTTTAAAATATAAAGTAAATTGGACGGCATGATCCAGTGACCCAATAAATAAGATTTTAAATGTCACCATTAATTGATGGAACGAAGAAAGAAAAAGGAACTGAAAGGTCGAAGAGAAAATATATGTGACATGGTTTTTGTATAACGACATCAACAGAAACTTAAAAGAGAAAATCATATGTGACACGATTTTTGTATGACGAAATGAATATTGTACGTTCAATATCACATTGATCCTATAAGTGCTATTTTTCTATATTTCATTTTTGGTTTTAATACAATTTTTTGAAGAGGGTTTTTATAATACATATATATATATATATACCTTTAAAATATGATAATATTTTTGGTTTCTGTTATTAACAGAAGATGATATATTGTTATCTTCTAATTATTCATATCTCCGGATATTCCGGCAAAAGATAACAGGCTTCAACCGTCTACCATCAAGGTCCAGGTTAGAATTCTATAAATAAAGCCTAATCCATGGTGAAAGGTACACACACAATTCTGACTCTCTCTTTCCATTCACACAGCACACACTGCACCTCAATTGCTTCGTGTATTGCTGCTGTGATCACCTTCTTCCTTAAGTTGCTTCAGTTTCATAAGCTTCTTAAGAGAGAGAGCTGATCCAATATAAAATTATCCAACACCACTTGTTGGACATTTTCTGTTCTCAACGAGCAGAACAGTGGCGCCGTCTGTGGGAACGATAAATTTCGAATCCCACCATCTCTCAATGGCTAATACCAGAAGACACCGGAATATCAGACGTGAAGACCCACCCAGGAATCCGAATTCGGAGAATGTGGTGGCAGAAGACGCATTGTCCCACGCGGCTTCATCTCGTGCGAGACCTGCAACTCATGAGTCGGCCAACACACCGACAGCACAAGAGAACTCTGAAGTTTCACAGCGCTTCATTCAGAATGCTCTCCAGTCGTTGTTGGCTCGAATGGAGAATCTGGAGAAGCGTTATGAACTCCAACGCCAGGAAGACATCCAGCGGCTGATTGCTCAGTTGGAGGATCGCGATAACAGAAGACGGGAAGAGGCACGTTGGCAAAATGCCAACGGAAGGCGAGGAGAGGAGTGTCGGCAAAATACCGACCACACGGAAGATCATGCAGAAGCCGACCAGCCCCATGCGACAGCTAGGAGATCGAGGCCAGCGACGTCGGCCCGAACAGCCGGGACCGACCAGAGAGACCCTGTCGACCATTCCGAGCGGGGAAGAACGTCTCGTTCACAACACGAGGCTCACCGTTCGTCGTCGGCCATGACACCTGAACATGCCATGGAGGAGAGACCGACGGGAGAGATCATTCGTCATCTCGTTCAAGGCGATGGCACGTACAGAAGGAAGTATAGCCGGGGCCACCAAAATAACAGCCCATTCGTTGACCGCATAGTAAAAGCCCCGTTTTTGGAAGATTTCGACGGTTCTTTCTTGAACAAATACGACGGCAGCCAAGATCCACAGGTACATATCGACGAGTTCGATATGCAGATGTGTGTTCGTGGAATTGATGAACCCATCATATCTCGGATCTTCGCTACGACCTTTACCGGAGCCGCCCAGACTTGGTTCCATTCATTGCCGCCGAGGACCATTTGCAACTTCGAGGATTTCGGCCAAAAGTTTTTGCTGAATTTCGCAACAAGCAAGAAACAGCCAAAATCCGAGTTAGCCTTGGGAAAGATACGCCAGCAGAATGGAGAGACACTGCAGAGCTACTTGGACCGATTCAAGGAAGCCGCACTGCAGGTCCAGGGACTAGAAGAGAAAGTCCATGTCCACCTCTTGTCGGCCGGGCTTAACGGGTCTTCCCGACTTGCCAAGTCGATTTACAAGAACCCTGTGAAGTCCTTAAATGAATTTGGAATCCGATCCAAAAAGTACTTGGAATTGGAGCAGATCGAGATCGCCAACTTGGCTTCGAGGGAAAGTAAAAAACCCTCTTCACCGCGGAATCGACGTCCAGAAAATTTCCAAGTCGGACAGTCCAGCCGACATCCGACAAACACCCCGGCAGGCCGATCTCCGCGAGGCATCCCTGACACTCGCTCCAGGCCAGGGAGATATGAGTTGAAGTTCGATAGATATGCTCCGTTGAACGCTACGCGAGGACAAATTTAGAAGGAGGTGGCTTTCACTGAGATGAGGAAGGTCGACCGACCTTCTCCCATAGTTCGAAGAGAAGGAATGGATTACACTCGGTATTGTGACTTCCACAATGGACCGGGACATACGACCCTCCAATGCTGGGAGCTCCGAGATGCCATAGAGAGGTTCGTGCGTGAAGGCAAGTTGCGCCAATACGTAATTCGAACCCAGGGGCACCAAGCCAAAAGAAAAGCCCAACAGGAGAATAAACCACGAGACGACAAGAAGAGCAAGAAGGATGACGAGTTCCCAGAGCCCGAGTTTGAATGCAACGTCATCACAGGAGGATTGCGAGGAGGAGGCGACACAACCAATCAGAGGAAGAAGTACCTCAAGGAGGTAATGTCAGTAAGGGACAGGCCGAAGTTCAAGAAAATCGGCGGCGGGAATAGCAAGAAAGACACACCCCCGCTGATTTATTTTACCGAGGAAGACTTGAAGGGAGTGGTACCCGGACATGAAGATGGCATCGTCATAACAGGAACCGTCGCCAACTTCCGGGTCAAAAGGATATTTGTCGACAACGGCAGTTCAGCCGACATTATTAACTGGAGCGCCTTCAAAAAGATGAATTTGAAGGAGGAAGACCTGAGGCCGTGTCAAACCATGCTGTACGGTTTCAATGGTGAAGGCACCGGCTTAAAGGGGGCCATTAACCTCCAGCTAACACTGGGGACGAAGGAGGGTTTTAGGTCCGAGAGGGTGACGTTCACCGTCGGTGAATTCCCGTCACCATATAACATCATCTTGGGAAGACCCACACTCCACAAGTGGGATATCCTGATGTCCACTAAGCATCAGAAGATGAAGATGATAGGGCACCTCGGCAAAGTCATCACGATTTGCGGAGATCAGAGAGAATCCCGGCAGTGTTACTACAACACGATCAGGGAAACGGAGGGTGGCTCATCATCCCCACCTCGAATTCGGCAAGGAGAGCGGAGAGGATCCGGGGCCGAGGCTCATCCATCCCGGAAGCCTGTCAATCTAGTAGAACTGGACCTACGGGATGTCGAGGAGTGGAGACCAGAGCCGGTGGACGAGCTTGAAGATGTCCGGATTGGCAGCTCCTCGGAACAGATTACGAAGGTGGGCAAGCAATGCGATCCAAAAAACAAAGGCAGGTTGGTTCAATGTCTGAGGGAAAATTAAGATGTCTTTGCGTGGAAGGCATTTGAGATACCTGGGATCAAACCCACCTTCTGCTGCCACAAGCTGGCAATGTATCCCGGCTCTAAACCTGTGGAACAGAAGAACAGGAAGCTCGGCCCGGAAAGGAAACAAGCCCTGGCGAAGCATATTGGAGAACTACTGGAGGGCAGATTTATAAGGGAAATACAGTACACGACATGGCTCTCCAACGTGGTCATGGTGAAGAAATCCAACGGGAAGTGGCGAGTTTGCGTTGACTACACCGACTTGAATAAAGTCTGTCCCAAAGACTCATACCCAATGCCGAGCATCGATCAGCTGGTAGATAGCTCGGCCGATTTTCAATTGCTATCATTCATGGATGCTTATTCTGGGTATAACCAGATTCCTATGCATCCGGACGACAAGGAGAAGACGGCATTCCGAGGTATTGATGCTAACTATTGCTATGACGTCATGCCTTTCGGTTTGAAAAATGCAGGGGCGACTTACCAGCGGATGATGAACAAGGTCTTCTTGGATCAAATCGGGCGCAACATTGAAGTATACATCAACGATATGATCACGAAGACATCGACGACCGGGGACCACATCCAAGATCTGGAAGAAACCTTCCAGAAGCTGCGGCGACACAACATACGGCTGAACCCGCTGAAGTGTGCGTTTGGGGTAATAGCCGGAAAATTCCTGGGTTTCATGCTGACCCACAGGGGAATAGAGGCAAACCCGGATAAATGCAAGGCGGTCCTGGATATGCAGTTTCCGACCAACAAGAAGGAGGTCTAACAATTGACAGGGAGGATGGCGGCCCTAACCCGATTCCTACCAAGGTCCGCGGAGAAGGCTCTTCCTTTCTTCAAGCTATTAAAGAAAGAAGCAAAGATCGGATGGAATTCGGCATGCGAGGAGGCGTTTCAACAGATCAAGACATGTTTAGCCTCACCTTCGGTATTGTCAAAGCCCGAGCCAGGGGAAACGCTCGTCCTGTACCTCTCGGTCGGTGAAGAAGCCATTAGCGCCGTGCTGGTTAGAGAAGTGGGCAAGTCACAGTCGCCGGTATATTTCGTGAGCCGAGCTCTGAAGAACTCGGAGCTGAGATACCAAAAGCTTGAGAAGGTGGCTTTTGCTCTGCTCACCACAGCAAAGAGGCTTCGCCCGTACTTTCAGAGCCATACCGTCGTTGTACGAACGAATCAACCCATCCGACAAGTGTTGCACAAGCCAGATTTGGCAGGAAGAATGATGAACTGGGCCATCCAGTTGTCCGAGTTCAACATCCAGTATGAAGCCCGCCATGCAATCAAGTCACAAGCTTTGGCCGACTTCATAGTAGAGCTGACCCCGACGTCAGCCACTCAACAGAAGGATAAGGTGTGGAAGGTCTACGTCGACGGCTCGTCTAATGCAAAGGGAAGTGGAGCCGGGGTCATTGATGAAAATCCCGATGGAGTATCCCTTGAGCAGTCCCTCCAGCTCAACTTTCCGACTTCAAACAATCAAGCAGAATATGAGGCATTAATTGCAAGGCTAAAGCAGGTGAAGGAGCAGGGGGCGTCACGAGTCAACGTCTTTACTGATTCACAGCTTGTTTCTGCTCAGATTGAGGGGAGGTATCAGACTAAAGGTCTTTTGCTAGCCAAATATTTGACGAGGGTAAAAGAAATCATGGCGGAGTTTGACGAAGTGATAGTCGCCCACATTCTCAGAGAGGAGAATGCCCGAGCCGATATATTATCAAAGTTGGCTAGCACGAAAGGAACGGGAAACCACAGGACAGTCATACAGCAGGAGCTCGCCCAGTCGGCGTGCGTCATGGTGTACTGGTCGCAGAGGACTGGAGGAGGCCTATAATCAACTACTTGGAGCAAGGAGCCGTTCCAGAGGAGGAGCTGGAGGCAAAGAAGTTGGTCCGAGATGCAGCAATGTATGTGATTCTCAATGGCGAACTGTACCGCCGAGGTTTACATACCCCGTTGCTATTATGCCTAAACTCGGACCAGGCCGAGTATGTGCTCTCCGAGATACATGAAGGGATCAACGGACAACACATGGGGGCAAGAGCATTGGCACTAAAGGCTCTTCGCGCGGGATATTTCTGGCCGACTATGAAGGCAGATGCAGCAGAGCATGTCAAGAAGTGTGATAGTTGTCAGAAGCTTGCGAAGTTAGAGTGGATCCCTCCATCCGAGCTCGGCCTGATTATAGCTCCATGGCCATTTTACAAATGGGGCATGGATCTCCTAGGGCCGTTTAAAGCTACAGAGGGTCAAATGCGATGGCTAATAGTGGTCGTTGACTATTTTACCAAATGAATTGAGGCCGAGCCGTTGTCTGCTATCACCTCGGCCCGTGTTCAAAAGTTCTTGGAACGGAACATAATAGCGAGGTTTTGAATTCCGACAGAAATTGTCACCGACAACGGTACACAGTTTACCGACGGTACATTCAAGGCAATGATGACCGGCCTCCATATCAAACATCATTTTGCCTCGGTAGAGCACCCACAGTCCAACGGCCAAGCGGAGGCGGCAAATAAAGTTATCCTTGAAGGGTTGAAAAAACGGATGCATGAAGCCGGCCCGAACTGGGTCGAGCAGCTTTACTATGTGCTATGGGCCTACAGAACTACGACCCAAACAGCTACAGGAGAAACCCTGTTCAGAATGACATATGGGTGTGAAGCCAATATCCCCGTTGAAATTGGTCAATCCTCCTGGAGAAGGCAACACGTATCCCGGGAAGAGGACAATAATATTGCACTTGCCGCCGAGCTAGAGTTGATAGAAGAAGTCCGAGCCGCCGCCCATTGCCAAGAACTACATAGGAAAGGCCAGTTGGCTAAAAGATTCAACAAGAAAGTGAAACCGAGGACCTTCGAAAAAGGCGACCTCATTTTACGCCGAGCAGATATCGGGAATAAGAATGCCCGAGAAGGCAAACTGGCAGCAAACTGGGAAGGACCATATCGGGTTGTCCAAAATCTTGGGCAAGGAGCATATGTGTTGGAGGCATTGGACGGCAAGCAAGTCAAACGGACTTGGAACGCGGACAAGTTAAAGAAATACTACAGCTGACAATGCGCAGCCAAGAAGGTCCATGTGTTTTCCTTTAGTTGGCTTCTAGTCGGTCATTGGGATCATGGAATCTCACCATGTGTTTCCCTTTAGTCGGCTTTAAGTCCGTCATCGGAATCATGGACGCCATGTGTTTCCCTTTAATCGGCCATTAGGCCCGTCATTGGGATCATGGGATTAATGTGACTTTTCATGAACATCTCACTAGATTTTGTGAACCGGGAACGTAAATACCCGCGCAAGTCAACTTTAGAGATCATGAGCTATGTAAATTTTCATGTTTTTCATTAGTCGGTTATGTGAACCGGGAACGTGAAACCCGCGCAAATCGGTAGTTGAAAATATGAATTTATGTAAATCTTCGAAGATTTTTTAATAAAATCCTTATTGAAAGGAACATTTTATTGTGCACAAACTGTGAGCGCTTAGTCGTTGTTTTATATTAACTCGGTCCTGATCAGGCCGACGTAACTATTTAATCACGGGTGAATCATCGGATTTTCTGAAAGAATTACATCTACAGGTTAACGTTACGAATATATTAACAGTTGCTAAGACGGGAACATGATCCCATAATCATATTTAATGCCGACTAATGATTCGGATTAAATAATATACTCGGCCATAGAAGCCGAAGATGAAATATTTAAATCTCGACTGACGAGTCGGAGTCAAAAATACTTGGCCATAAAAGCCAATTTACGGAAGAATTTAAGTCCCGACCGACGAGTCAGGATAAAGTATATTTGGCCGTTGGAGCCATTATATGGAAGAAATAAAGACGGCAAATCAAAACTAATAAAAGCCGACTACAAATTGCCTAAAGAAATTGTATCAAACATTGAAAAAGTTCAGAAAAGAAAATACAAGTAAAACCGGCATTCCGGCCCTTCAGTTCCCACCGTCGCTCGGACCTGGATTCTCCTCAGGCGTGTCTGCTGAGCTTGGTTCCTCCTCTTCACTGTCAGAAATCGTCAGTAGCTGACCATTCCCAACGTAAGATTTAAAATGCATTCCCTCGGTGTTCAGTTGGACGCCAGGGTTGAGGAACCGGACTTGGGCCAAGGCATTATTGAAGGAAGCCTCGGAAGACCGAGCAAGCTGGGCTTGGACAAACATAAGTTCGTGGAAGGCTTCATCCGCTTCCTTAGTCTTCTTATCATTCAATGCCATCAGTTCCTTGTACCGCTCAGCAGCTTCAGCTGCCCGACCCCGGTAAACGGTCGCAAATTCCTTGAATTTGGCTGCAGCAGCTCGGGAGGATTCAGCTTCCGCCCGAGAAGCCTCCAGCTGGGCCCGGGTAGCTTCGAGTTCGGCAGTCAGCTTAGTCATTGACTCCTGAGCCTCTTTGGCCTCCGCTCGGGATGCTTCCACTTCTTTAGCTGAAGTGGCAACATTTTCCCGGGCAAGATCCAGTTCCTGTTGAAGCCGTCGGGTCTCATTCTCGGAAGCCTCAAGCTCGGCGGCCATCTTGCAAGCTTTTTTGTTTAGAGATACCAAGTTTCCAAGCAAGGTGGCGGTCTTGTGGCAGGCCAACTCCAGCGAGCTCAACTCATCTATTTCAGGGTCGCTGAAGGGAACCAGGTCGGAATATCTTTTAGGTGCCCAGAGAACATGGAAAAGATCCTGAGTCACACCTTGGTCCCAGAGAGTTCAAGGGGACAGTTGGATGTGCTCCGCGGGAGGTTCAGGCGCCGAGGCAGCATCAGTAGCGGTCGGGGCATCAGCAACGACGTCGACCATGGGCTCATCAGGAACGTCGATGGGTGCCTCGACCATCGAAGAAGGAGGAAGAGGGGCTGAAGGAGCCTCAGTGATCGGCTCGGCAGGAATAGGAGACGACCGAGACTCGTCGGCCGCTTTTTTGCCTTTGCCCTCTGTTCGTCTTCGCTTTCTCCGGGACTTAAGAGCTTCAAGATGTGCTGGCCAGGGGGCAGGGTTTGTGTTCATCTCGGTCGCTGCACAACAACAATAAAATAAATGTCAAGACCAGTGTTAACTATTTTCAATAATAACCTTCAGAAGCAATTCAAACTGACCACACTGAATATAATAAGCTATGGGAGCCAAGCTTTTTGAGGCTTTGTATGACAATATGCTAGCCGCGGAAGAAGCATCCGAATTCGACAACCGAGTCTCGTCGGTTCGGTAAGCAGCAGAAGGAAGATCATGATGGGTGGAAGTCCAGTACAATGGGAACTTCCAAGATCCCGAGGAAGAATCAGAAGACTTAGAAAAGAAAGGGTGTTGGCCGGGTTCGGCGACAACTTTGAAAAATTTGTCTTTGAAGCCCTTAAAGGACTCAGCAAATAAAGAAAAAAGCCAACGGTCAGATTGACGGTCGTTACGACCCCGGAAAGAGGTTCATCCTTTCCGGTCAGCATGTTCTTTGCCTAATCGGTTGGTTTGGACAGAGAAAAAATAAAAAAATAGAGAATAAGTGCAGGAGATTTCCAGTTTCTGACAAAGAATCTCGAAGGCCTGCATGAAAGTCCAGCCATTCGGGTGAATCTGAGAAGGAGCGACTTGCAGGTGCTCTAGCACCCGCATTTGGAAGTTGGTGAAGGGAAGATGGACTCCCAACCGAGTGATTATGTCTTTATAAAATAAAAAGAAATCAGGGTCATTACCCTCTCGGATAGAGCATACAGGTTCACCCGGGCGGGGAAGACAAACATGAAAGCCTTCTTGGTCCCCAAGGGGGAGGGATGCAAGGTCCTCGGAACTCATCACCGAGGTGTGTTGCAACACCTCATGAGCAACCCAAGGAAACCTACCTGTCAGAGCAGGAGAGAGAGTTTGGGAATGAGACCCGGTTGCGGATTCTTCAACGGTTCTGGCGACGGACGGATCCATAGTTACCTATGACAATAAAAAAAAAGAAATAATTAGTAAAGTACCTGGAAGGAGAACCGTCAAGGGGCTGGGATGAGGAGAGATTGGAGCCCGTAGGGTGGATTATTCAGCAGAAGTCGGCATCCTAGTATTGAAAACCGACTGGGGTGGTGTTGCTTCTTTGGGAAGAGGTTTAGGAACCCAGATGGGGTTATGACGACATCGGTCCAATAGTTCCTCGGCCTCTTTGTTAAGATCCATATTGGCCAGATACATGAATTCCTTGATACACTTCGAACAGTGCTCATATTGGACTTCGAAATTTGGCACGGATACAGGGTAGGTGTCAGGATCAGTTAAAGGGGCATTACTCGAAGGAGCGGATGCCTGGGAAGATGCCCTAGACTCGGAAGCAAGTATCGCAGACCTTTGACGAGATGATGACCCCAAAATAGAAGGCCCTAATCTGGAAGATTTGGGAGGTTTAGGATTAGAGGCCTTTGAACTACCTGGGCCAGAAGGAACCCTAAGTAGGGATTTTTTCTTTTCTTCTTCAGAAAGGGGTAAGCCAAAAAGCCAAAATGCAGTGCGAGGAGAAACTGTTTTACGGATTTCCTCCTCTTGTTCAGGAGTATATTTATTCATGCTTTAGAGGAGAAGAACACAGAGATGGGAAAAAGTACAAGAACGAGACCACAAGGAAAATAAAAAGAATAATGTAAACGAGTATACCGGTGATTGAGGTTATGCAGAGTAAGATGAAATGTAGGGAATTACAGTAACAGTAAAGGAAAGAATAGAGTAGAAAGATACCTGGAGTAGATGGAGGCTGATGGAAGAAGAATAAACAACGAAGAAAAAATAACTTGGAAGGCACTGAAAGAAGCAGGAATGCAGAAGTTGCAAAGATGCAGAAAGGGCACAAGATAGATAAGAATGCAAAGAGTGTAAAAGCAAAATAAAAGTGGTTTAATGAAACGAAACGGAAGAGGCGCATTAAAGCAAAAAGTAACCGCCAGAATTCAAACGTCGTGGGTAATAACTGCTGCAGCGTGGAAAGGACAGAAGTGTCATTAGCACAAAAAGGAAATGATTGAAACGTGCAAAGGAGGATTGACTGACAAGACACATGGCGACCAGGGATCAACGACGTTCCATTCCCCTACCTTCATAGCTGTCCAAGCTATTCTGAAAAGACCAGAGATAGCTCGGCATCAAAATCGACGGAAAATGACCGGAGGACGATGTCAGAAAATGGATTATCTTGACAAGGGGCAAACGTAAAGCATGATTTGGTTTGGATTATGATCCTCTCGGTTCGGGTCTTGATTATCTCGGCTCGGGTCTTGATTACCTCGGTTCGGATGGCTGAAACCTCGGTTCAAACCTTGGAAGGGTTGGTTCGGACACCGATTAATCTTGCTCAGCTTCTTCCCAAAAAACATGCTCGGCTTCATCATTGATCCACCCCGACCATCCAGAGTGCTAGATGACCGGGCTGAGGGGCATCTGTTACAGATAAAAATATTTATCCTTTATCTTGTTAACCCAAATATTCAAAATATCTTAACCAACCACGAGCAGAAGGTATATTAACAGAAGATATATTGTTATCTTCTAATTATTCATATCTCCGGATATCCCGGCAAAAGATAACAGGCTTCAACCGTCTACCATCAAGGTCCAGGTTAGAATTCTATAAATAAAGCCTAATCCATGGTGAAAGGTACACACACAATTCTGACTCTCTCTTTCCATTCACACAGCACACACTGCACCCCAATTGCTTCGTGTATTGCTGCTGTGATCACCTTCTTCCTTAAATTGCTTCAGTTTCATAAGCTTTTTAAGAGAGAGAGTCTGATCCAATATAAAATTATCCAACACCACTTGTTGGATATTTTCTGTTCTCAACGAGCAAAACAGTTTCATAAGTTCAAAGCATAATTTTTTGCATATTCTATTTGGAGAAATAGACTTGTGTTTATAGTCCCTCTAATTAACTTCGTTAAATTATTTATATGTATAATAATGTTAGCAATATCATCTTTCATAAGTGATTTTAAATATTAAATAATATTATTCAAATATTAATTATTTTTAATTAATTATCTTTTATGATCGTATTATAATATAATGATTTTTTTGTTCCTGTAAATTGCCAATCTTTTATTTATTTATTTTTCCCTTAATTTTTAAAACTCTTATTTTGTGTATTTCTTAAATAGTCAATTTCCGAATATATACGCCAAACTTTGATCCTCAAAAAGAAAGAAAAGAAGAAAAGAAATGACAATATTGAGCATTGAGATCGACAACAAATTTAACTAAATGGTTTGATGATTGATGGAGAGAGTGAAGTTGCGATGTGCTTGAAGTAGAATAGGTTTGGTTTCAATCTGAGTGCACCCTTTCGAGAATCTTAACGGGGAAGCCGCCTTCCATCTGGGAGGTCAAGAAGGCAAAGTAGTGAGGCTCCACCCCTTTAGCCACCGCGGGAACCACCGTGAAGCGCCTGAGAATACCAGCCACCAACCTCTTCATCTGCATAAAAGCCATTTCTTTCCCCAAACAAATCCTGGGACCAGCTTGAAACACCGGATAAGTGAAGGAATCCCTTCCCAGAAACTTCCACTTTCCTGTTTCAAGCTTCTCCAACCACCTCTCTGGCTTAAACTCTGCCCAATCCTCACCCCAAATACTCTCCATCCTCCCCATCGCATACACGTGATACGTCACAAACATCCCCTTCTTCACCACCGTCCCACTCGGCAAAACATCGTCGTTCACTGTTTCCTTCGTGTCTAAAGGCACCGGCGGGTACAACCTCATGCTCTCACACAAGGCTGCTTTCGTGTAAACCATATCCTTCACTTCATCATACACCGGAGCCTTTGATTTCTCCATTATCTCCTTCAAAACCTCCTTTTCCACACGCGGGTTCTTCGATAACAACCAGAAAAACCACGTCAGCGCCGCTGACGTGGTATCCTTCCCCGCCAATATGAAACTTATTACTATGTCTGTCACGAAGTCTTCATCGGAGTGTCCCGAACTTAAAAACCGTGAAAGCATGTCAACAGATTCAAGAGATTCCTTCTCCTTTAGCTCTTTTTTCTTCTCTCTCACTATGTTCTTTGCGAACTCGTGCACTTCCTTCACTGCTATTCTTAGTTTCTTTTCCGAACCTATGTTAAGTGCTCTCTTGACTTTCCATATTAACGGCAACGGCTCGCGGAACCGTTTGCTGCTGATCTCCGTTGCTTCTTCGAAGGCTTGCGCGAACTTGCTCCGTTCAGCTGACGGCTTCAGGTATTCCGGGTCGAAGCCAAACGCGATTTTGCAGATGTTGTCAAACGCAAAACGTTGGAGAATGTCTTGAAAATCAAGCGTTTTGTCTTGTGCTGCTGCTAAAGCGAGGATAGGAACGAGACGGTTGGAGAGTTCAGCATCGACCACGTGCTCCACGAATTTTCGTAGAGACTTTGTGTTGAATTCGTGGCTGGCTACTTGTCTCTGAAACTTCCAACTGTTGCCGTCGGCGTTGAAGATTCCTGTGCCGAGGAAATCGGAGAGAATGTTAATAGCAGTTCTGCCCTTTTGGTAATTGGAGAAACGGGTCTTGAGAATGTACTCTACGGTGGCAGGGTTGCCGGTGAACACGTGCGAGCGGCCCAAGGGGCGGTGGAAGGTGAAGGTGGCGCCGGATGAGATTTTGACCATATCGGACAACCACTGAATACGGCGGTTGCCGACGGCTTGGATGGCTAGGTAAGAACCAATCAATGGGTATGTTTTTGGCAGAGTGATGGTTCTTCTAGAATCTGTCTCTTTCTTCTTCTTCAAACCTGCAGAAGAGTGTCCGAGGAAGAAGAAGAAGAAGAAGCAGAGGACGGGAAGGATGAAGAAGAAGAACAAAGGAACTAACACCTGCAGATTCAGAAACATTGCAATTATTTTTTCCTAAGTTCAGATACTAGACATATGTGGAGATTTGCAATTGTTATTTTGTGAGTTTTCTAACGGTCGAGAAAGTCTATATATATAAATAAGGAAACACACCAACGTAACTACGCAAGTGTCTGGTGGCATAATGCATGATCGGGGGTAACGATGTTTCCTACTTATGTGAATATACATTTGCTTACATGAGCAAAGTCGTCACTTTACAAATAATTTCAAAAGTGCTTCTCTTTTGGTTTTACGAAATAAATACAGTATAACTTTACAACTGTTTTTTTTTTTTTTTATCAAAATAATATAAATATTATTGATCAATTTAAAATAATTTTCGTTATGTGTTTTGCGATTGTATATATAGCGTCCTCACAACAGTGTGTAAGTTTCACTAATTTTCTAATACTAAAACAAGATTACAAATTAAAATTACATAACTATCACGTGAAGGTGAAGACATGTTTTAGGTGTGCTATTGGCACAATATATCTACAAAAGTTGCCAATATAATAGTCATGCAAGACTCAATTAAGAGTATTTGAATAGTCCTATATGGCTCAGGAACTAAAAGGATTAGAGAGAAAAGAGAGAAAAGAGAAGAACTTGTTGTTCTTGTATTCAATGGAAATGTTGTGTGTCTTACAATGCTGATGATACCCCTTATTTATAGTAGTAATTCTGGAATTAAATAAGGCAAGTGGTACAATTAAATAAAGAAAAGAAAACTTGAATTATGGAGGTGAGTTGG
>PYAF01006099.1:278879-307728 GCA_007407185.1 Glycine tomentella
AATCTAAAAATTTAATTAATTGAAAAGTTAAAAGAGTTAGATCTGACTCTTAAAATGCTTATACAGTTATACTCAAACTTCTAATATATATATATATATATATATATATATATATATAAAATAAGATTAAATATTAAAACACAATACTTTAAAATTGTATTTTTAACAAATGAAAACGGTCAATTATAATTTACAAAAAACATCTAATTCAAATTTTAAGAGGGAAAATAAATAAGTTTAAAATTATAGTTTTATCTAAAATGTATCAATAAATAATTTTCACAGTCTTATAGTCTAAAATTTTCTTTCCTTTTATTTTTTTATGAAAGTTTTCTCTGTTTTATTAGTTTTTCCTTTTTAGATAAAAAATATTAAATTAATCACAAATTTGAAAAGTAATTTAATGAATAAAAATAATCGATTGTTATTTATGAATAAAATAAAAATAAATAAGGAATCCAACTTAAGTACGTAACTACGTATAAGTGTCTGGTGGCATAACGCATGTGTAACGATATTTCCTACTTGTCGATGAATATCTTTCCGTTTGTTTTCTGGTATAGAATCTACTTTTTCCATACATAAGCAAAGTCGTCACTATTTTACAAATAAAATAGAAAGTGCTTTTTCCTTTAGTTTTACGATTTTACCAAATAAATATAACTTTTGTAAACAAAAAGGAAATAAATATAACTTTACAAATTAATTATCTAAATAATATAAATATTATTGATCAATTTAAAATAATTTTGGTTTACATTTTTCAGATAGTTTGTATAACAACAAAATACCAACATGGTCAAGCACAATGGTAAATAATTAGCTTTCTTAAAGATACTAACAAAGATTTAATTCATGATTATGTGTAAGAAGAAGATTTTGTTTGGGGGAAAAAATCACACGTCTCAGAAAGAATTAATCTCAAACTAGGTATTCGTGAAAAGGCAAATCTAGATCTAGAAAGAGGAAGCGAGGGAGACACAGATCCAAATCCATTGATGCATCATGCATCAGTATGATGATCTCAAAGAACTCCCCCTGCAAAGTCTTGGCAGAATAACAGAGTGTTCTGATGGAGGGTTTAATTCCAATTAAGTTTCCTGAACCGCCCCCTCCAAGGAACCCTCCCTATGCATTCGAAACTACTCGTAACAAAAGTTCTTCTTTGCTGTTCGCGTCGCCGTAAACTAATAGCCTCATGAGGCGTGACAATGTCGGGGTGCGTAAATGTTTCGAGCCACACATGTGCATTTTTGTTACTAGGTTGTCATAACTCATAACTTCACACTCACTTCTCATTCCTATGCGGCTATGCCTTACTCCTCTGTCCACCGATCGAGTAACCAAAGACGAGGGCAACGAGAGAGGCCAGGACAAAGTGATGGAGAATAAGAGATAGTTAGGTAATAAAAAGCCTTTTTTTTTTTTTAAGATACCCGATGTCAAAAGTACTTTCTTCATTGATAAGATTTTAACAAATGTAGAAAGTATTTTTTACAATGATTAACAACTGATGTGAAATGTTTCATTTATTTTTAATGCTATACCATGTTTTCTTTACGTCGATTAGTTATGAAGCAATAGATGCAAAATCTTGTTATATATTAAATTCATTTTTCCACTAAATGACTTTAATGGAGTGATTATATATGAACATATCTATATTAATTATTTTGCACATTTATCTTTTTCTCTGTCTAGATATTATCTAGATGTTAAGAGTTCATTAATTGGGACAAATGGAGTAAGGTGTGTTGGCCTAAGGAGCATGGAGGATTGGGAATCAAAAAGCTTACCTAATGAGGCACTAGCTAGTAGGCAAATGGAGATGAGACTTGACGAAAATGTATAAAAAAAAAAAAAATCATCTATATGATGGTGTGATTTGTGCTCTATAGTGATGGAAAAGACACATCTAATTGGCTTACTTCTACATTTAGTTGGAAGATTGGTTGTGGGGGAAGAGCCCGCTTTTGGCATGATAATTGGTTTGAAGAACAACCCCTTGCTATGGTGTACCCGAGACTTTTTATTTTGTCTAATAATCAGCAGGACAGTGTACAAGAAATGGGAAGTTGGGATGATGGGAGGTGGACATGGAACTTGGCATGGAGACGACCTTGCTTTGTATGGGAGAAGAACCTTGTTGATGATTTGAAGAGAAAACTACAGGGGTACAAATTGATGGCACAAAAGATAGCTAGGTATGGAAGGATGATCCTAGTGGCCAATACCCAGTATTTTCTGCTTACTCGGTAATTAATGGAGTTAGGAATGACTGCCAAATGGACCAAGCATGTGATCTGTATGGAACTTCAAAGCCCTACCTAGAGTCCTAAGTTTTATTTGGTGGATGATGAATAGGGGATATACTGTGGGGACCTATACAACATGCTAACTTTTTACATTGTGCATAAAAAGTCATGTAATGGTGGTTTTGCGGGTGCTTTTGGCCTTGGTTATGTCATATTAGCGTATTCTGTTAATATGCTCCACCAACTTGTGTAAATGATAGATTTTAAATTGGGATTTTAGATTATTTTTTGGTAAATTTCATACGGTCATATAGGATTAAAGATCTTTCAAGATTTCTTTCATTTTTTTTCTTTAATGGTAGATCTCATTTTAAAATCTTAGGGAGAGAGAAAAATGAAGAAAAATTGATTCTTTTTTAAACAATGTGCAGATTTTATGAGATCTTTTGCAAGAATTCATTCTCCATGTTGGAGATCTCTTCAACTCCTTTATTGAGAGATTTAATGAAAATCAGATCTTGAACTCAACATCTTTATTTAAGATCTTACACTAAAGATGCTCTTATGACATTATCTGTGTTTTTATATTAATATACAAATACCAATTTGCTTATTAAAAAAGTGTCAATGAAATAGTTATTACTTTATTAAGATTTATCATGTTTTCCAAAAATCTCCCAATATGATTGGTCACTTATATAAGATTTGGTTTAACTGTATGTATGTATAATAAGATGGATTAAAAATCCTAACAAATAAAGTTACTAGTAAAGTTAGATAATAATTTGGATTAAAAGATTTCTTAGAAGTTTATTTAAAATAAAATAATGGTTAATAATTTTTCCACATCTTAGTTCACTGAGATTCAGTTATTAAATAATAAAAATTACTAAAAGTCATTAACAATGAATTAATAAGATTTTTAAAAAAAACTCCTAGATTGGAAAATATGCTACGGGAAAAGTGTAATTTTGTATCAATTAATTTAAAAATATAAAATTTTAGCCAAAATAATTTATTTAGGGTCCAATTTTCAAAAAATGAAATTTTAAGACTTTAAATAATTTATTAGTGAACTTGATGCAAAATGGTAATTTTAATCTTAAGAGGATTAAAAAATTCAAAGAACCTAATATTTTGAAAATATAATATATTTTAGAATTTTTGCAAAAGAATCAAATTAAAATGCTTTGTAAATATATTGGAATAAAATTTTGAAATTATTGAAATGTAATAAAATAATGGATATTTTAATAATTTTGTAATTTCAAATTAAATACTTACATGTTGAACTTTTACACATCATTATGATATTAATTATTTAATATTATTTATGTTTATAACCCTTACCTTCTAAAGTAAAGTATAAAATAAGATAATATATGGTTTGTCCTTTTAAAATAATTGAAGTTAAGATTCAATATCACTAAGGAAAAAAATTATTCATTTTCCGTTCTTAATTTTGAAATATATTATTTTTTATCTTCAAAGTACTATTTAATTAAATCACTTTTTATCTCTCTATCAAGTGTTTCTAAACTATTTTGAAAAACAAAGGTGATGCATTTCGAAATTACGAAACGGAAATTGAACAATTTTTTTTAAAGGGATTAAAATCTAACTTGAAAAATGTTAGAAAAATCAAAAACATGTTTTACCATTTAAAAACATGAAATATCTAACCAAATTAGCATAAAAGGAACAATACATAAGGGGAAAAAATAGTCAATCTAATTAAGACAAATAAAAATTATAACAACTAAAAAATTAAAAACAATGGACCAAATTACAAAAAGTAAAAGGATTTTTTTCTTTACAAATTCAGACTGCATGTACACCCCTAAACCCCTAAATTGTATCTAAGACCACCACTGCACTCGGCAGTACACATGCATTATTATATATAAAGAAAGATCCGCTTGAATTCCTCATCTTAACTTGACTCGTGTCTTAACACATACTTTATGTGATTGTAAAATTTAATATTTATTCGATCCAAATATTCATCTCCGTAGATGTATATTTTAAAGAATTCACATCACAGACAATTTTCAAAATTTATGTTTGATCATAAAACAACATTTAAAATTTTCAAAGTTACAGTCTAGAATCATCTGAAAAAACGTATAAATAAGATTTCTAAAAATGTTTTAGTTAATTATGGAGACTTTCATAAATCACGGGGATAAAGTGACGACTTTGCTTCCGGAAGGAAATGCGCGTATTCTCGTTTGGGCTGTGATAGAAGAAAAAAGACAGAAAAAGTGAGGGTAAAACCATGATTTGGGAATCATTTTTTTTTTAATTATTATTTAAGATTTTTTTAATTATTAAAAAAAGATAAGTTGTAATATTTATGGTATAATTTTTAAATTAAAAATCATAATCAATATGACTTTTTTTAAACTGGAATTGTAAAATAAAATATTTTACAAATTCAATTAATTTTTATAAAAAAATTAAAACTTTAAAATTGTAAGATTAATTATTTTTTGTTTTTTATTTATATAATTTTAAAGTCGTTAAATTTTTTTAAAAAATCTTTTTATAGACCACTTCTAATAGTCTATTCCAGAGGATTGGGAACTGGCTAAGAAAGGGGTGTGTGATACTAACCACGGTGCAAATCCATCACCAGATTGCATCCCTACACTTTCTGTTTCCCATACCTTCATTGTAAGATCATCGCTGCCATAAGGGAATGGCGTCAAAATGCTGCAGAAGTTCAAGAAAATGCCAAAACAATTATAGATGTCAACAAAAGAAAAGTTTCACATACCTATACGTAACCATTTTGTCAGAGTAATGCTTGCAGTGGCCAATAGCTTACCCGACGGTGACCAAGCACAAGATCGAACAGTTCGAGTGTGCATTTCATCCAAAACCGCCTACATTTCCTACTTTCTTTCTATAAAAAAAATAATCCTATTATTTTAAAATCATAAATTTTTTATGACTTAATGACTTATCTTCTTTTAAATAATAATTGAAAACAAATTATTAAATAATAATTAAAAAAATGATCGCTTCTAAAGAGAGAGGAAGTGTGAAGATGATGCATGTGGCAGAATTGGGTTGCTCATGTATATTTTCCGTACGTGCTTCGTTTGCATACGATTCACTATATATAGAGACTTTCCTTGACACTGAAGATCAAGAACTCCACTACAAAATTGATACTAATTAATTGCCCATTTCTCACTCAGAAGTTAGGAAAATGATTGGCATACTTCTGAATCTTCAGATGTTAGCTCCTTTCTTCCTCTTCTTAATAGTTCCCGTGTTTTTCTTCTTCTTTTTCACCTCCTCTGGTCCTACAAAAGGAAGCATCACTGTTACAAAACCATACCCAATTATTGGTCACTACTTCGCCCTCAAAAGCGTCGGCAACCGCCGTATCCAGTGGCTATCCGATATTGTCAAAATCTCACCGGCCGCCACGTTCACCCTCTACCGCCCCTTGGGCCGCCGTGGAGTCATCACCGGCAACCCCGCCACCGTAGAGTACATTCTCAAGACACGTTTCTCCAATTACCAAAAGGGCAGAACCACTACTAGCATTCTCTCCGATTTCCTCGGCACAGGAATCTTCAACGCAGACGGCAACACGTGGAAGTTTCAGAGGCAAGTAGCCAGCCACGAATTCAACACCAAGTCTCTACGCAAATTCGTTGAGCACGTTGTCGATGCAGAGCTCTCCAACCGTCTCGTTCCTATCCTCACTTCAGCAGCAGCACAAGACAAAACACTTGATTTCCAAGACATTCTTCAACGTTTCGCGTTTGACAACATCTGCAAAATCGCGTTTGGCTTCGACCCCGAATACCTGACGTTGTCAGCTGAACGGAGCAAGTTCGCACAAGCCTTCGAAGAAGCAACGGAGATCAGCAGCAAACGGTTCCGCGAGCCGTTGCCGTTAGTCTGGAAAATAAAGAGATTACTTAACATAGGTTCGGAAAGGCGGCTAAGAAGTGCGGTGAAGGAAGTGCACGAGTTCGCGAGGAACATAGTGAGAGAGAAGAAAAAGGAGCTGAAGGAGAAACAATCGCTTGAATCTGTAGACATGCTTTCGCGGTTCTTGAGTTCGGGGCACTCCGATGAAGACTTCGTAACGGACATAGTTATAAGCTTCATATTGGCCGGGAAGGATACCACTTCAGCGGCGCTGACGTGGTTTTTCTGGCTACTATCGAAGAATCCGCGCGTAGAAAAGGAGGTTTTGAAGGAGATAATGGAGAAATCAGAGGCTCCGGTGTATGATGAAGTGAAGGATATGGTTTACACGCATGCTGCGTTGTGCGAGAGCATGAGGTTGTACCCGCCGGTGCCATTAGACACGAAGGAAACCGTGGACGACGATGTTTTGCCGGATGGGACGGTGGTGAAGAAGGGGATGATGGTGACGTATCACGTGTACGCGATGGGGAGGATGGAAAGTATTTGGGGTGAGGATTGGAGTGAGTTTAAGCCAGATAGGTGGTTAGAGAAGGTTGAATCGGGAAAGTGGAAGTTTGTGGGAAGAAATTCATTCACTTATCCAGTGTTTCAGGCCGGTCCCAGAATTTGTTTGGGAAAGGAAATGGCCTTTATGCAGATGCAAAGGTTGGTGGCTGGTATTCTCAGGCGCTTTACGGTGGTTCCAGCCGTGGCAGAAGGGGTGGAGCCTCCCTACTTTGCCTTCTTGACCTCCCAGATGGAAGGTGGTTTCCCAGTCAAGATCATCAAGAGGGCAACTTCAACTTGAAACAAAACCTATTTTGTTTAGTCAACGTCATTCTACGAACGATTTTTCTTAAAATTAGATGCTACCTAGACTAGTGCGTTGTACTTGTTTCATGAAGAGAGTGAATTGTACTAGTTTGTAATATATTTTTTTCTTTTCTAATGATGATTTAGGCGAGGAACCTGCACGCCATTGTTCAGTGCAGGATATGGATAATGAATTGTCCCATTGAATGCAGAATGAACAACCATGGAAAGGCTCCAATTTCTCTCTATTAGCCGGCCGTTTCAAAAACCATGATTATGGTGCACACCTTATTAAAATCTCCATACACTGGAATTTTACAAGATGAACAATCATTGATTCATTTGGGGATAGTTTTGCTTGCATATCTGAATTTGACCCTGGAAACATTATGATGCGATCCATTTTTACAGAAGACATTGAATACTCAGTTGCCACAAACAGCATATCATAAATATCTCTCTATTTCTTTATTTCGTAGTTTTGTTTTAAGCAAGTTATGAACTTAATTATACCAAAGATATTTAGTTAAAAGTCCATTAATTTTAAGGGGAAAGCGTGATAGTCCTGCGCTAAAGTTTAGAGAAAAAAATAAAATTTAGTTAAAATGTGTAAGAAAAAAGTGTTTAACATAAATCTTAATTAAGATTAAATTAGTTAGACTCGTACATAGTGGATTTACACAATGTACATAGAAAAATCGAATCGTTTGATATATTAATGTGAAATGATGAAAAGCCAAAACAAGAGGACCAACAGTATGATAACCTAATAGCCAAAAATAAAAATGAAAAACAAATACTATAACTGAACGTAAAGTTTACAGTATAAGTTTACACAAAGCTCCTTCACAAAAATTAAATTAAGCATCTTAATACCCATAATTGGTACCATATACGGGGCCATAATCTGCAGAAGGCGCATGGCCTGTATGACCACCAGCACTAGTGGGAGGAGCATAAACTGCAGCAGTTGTTGGATAGGCACTGTAACCTTGGCTGACTGATCCCCCCATAGGATCCTGTGTAGCACTTGCAGCTTCAGCCATGAAATTCTGCATCAAATATATTGTGGTCACTTCAGATAGATAAACTAAACCAACAAAAAGCACCTTTCTAACAACTGCTACTTTCAATACCATATTCTGTAACTTCCTAGGATATGTTCAAATTATTTGTATGTTCTATGTCATCAATACTACCATTAAAGGAAAGGAATCAATATAGCAAGAACGGACAAAAAAAATGAATGATAATTACAGTAATTTCTGGTGTGTTTGAAACAAATGATTTCAGCATTTGTATAAATTAAAAAGTTTTATAGCAGAACTTGTGTCCAATAAAGCCAGGAGGAGTCTTTATGGAGATGGATTTACCAAAAAAGTCGTTGTCTCTCAAATTTTCAGCAAACAGGTACCTATTAGATCATCATTTCCTTACCAAAATCTGTCAATTTAATGTCTTAGATGCACAAAGCATCACAACTAAAAAGGAGTTTCAACAGCAGGACTATGAATTGTAGCAGCTAGTGGAATGGATGAACTGTCAATCATAAACATCATTGGAACCAGAGAAATGAGGCTAATGGCTTTAGGGTGTAGTATGTTTGACAGGATTAAAATCTCCATGTATAAATCATAATCATTCAATTACTCAAATTTAAATCAACAGCTCTTGTCACGTGGTGTACCAGCAAAAACAAAATCAAGGACTGCATCATAGACTTAAACACTTTGCCAACGACAATACAGGTAACAAGCAGAATACAAGTGCTTTTGACTTTAAAATCAAATACCTGAACCAGCTGCTGGGCTGCCTGTATTTGAGAAGAAGTCCCGCTTATCTCAACAGTCATCTCACCTGGCACACCCCTTGTTTCCTGAATTGTAATACTTGCTCCACTAGCACGACGTATATAGCTGATATTTGTGCCTGATGCTCCTATAACAGCATCTGCATATGTAAGAGGAATTTGCATGTGCTGTGTGACCTATACAGTGCATAGAAAATTACATGAATTTGTGATACAACAAAAGTCTCTACAAGCATTCTCAAGTTGGGCAAAAGATGATACCTTAGTTACAACAGATTGTTGTGGTGGTGCACCTGACGAAAGAATTCCCATAGAAGCATCCCTTGCATAGGCAGGTGGTGGACCCTGATGAAGATGTTTGTCCATGGGAGGCAACTCAGTAGGTGGATAATAACTATCATAGTGATGTGAAGGTGGCATATATTGATGATTAGGTGCAAAAGCAGGTCCTCCACCACCACCGCCAGCAGGAGCAGGAAACCCTTGAGGAGGAGGACCCCAATTTTGATGTGGTGGCACATTCTGGTTAACTCTAACATCTGGCATTTGCATCTAAAGTTTGGAAGGAAGGAAAAAAATTAACCAGAGAATTGTAAGCAAAGAAACATATATACAAAAAAGAACTCAAACATTGCTGAAACACAAACAGTATTGACAAAAAAAAGCCAAGAGACTGGAAGGAAACCTTGAAGCCCCTTCTGAATTTAAATCTTTTAACTTTGAAGAAAGAATTTGAAAAATAAAAAAGAGGGGACTTGCCTGTGTTTCAAAAACTCCAACTATGCTGCGGTCAACCAAGAACTTGCGTAAATGAACTGCAATAAGTTCAACTGCCTTGTGAACACCAGCAGATTCCCCTTGTATTTCAACAATACTATCATCTCGCAAAGCAAATACTGGCAGGTTTTCTGTTTAAACATGAATAATAGATTATTAAGGTACAATAAAAAATTTACAAAAAGAGTCCAGTAGTTTTAATTCAAAATGGGGTAAATAGTTTTTATGGTATAATTGTTCATCAAGTACAAGCTAATAAAAAAGTGCAGCATTTAACAGTAACAAACTCTTCAAAGAAGAATGGCAGGTATGAAAAGTGAAAACTAGGGCAACTGGAATGGGTAGATCTAGTGACAGATATGCAATAACAAGGATTGAATGTAACATAGAATATGCCTCAAAAGACCCAAATAAAAAACCTCTAGAGAAAAGTAGTTAAATGGAATACTTATTGATAACTGGTTGCCAACACAAGCAACAATACCCAAAAATAATATACAACAGCAGTGAGCAAACCTGATCCAAGAACACGTATAGTACAACCAGAGCCATCTTGAATGGTTTTTATGGTTGATCCCTGCTTTCCAATCAAGCTTCCTGCTTGAGTATCTGCTACTAGAAGCCTGGTAACAACTGATCGCCCAGCTGCCAAGGCGCTATCCGCAAGTTCACGGTCAACATTGATAACTTGCTTATGAACCCTTAATAAACCATCAATAGCAGGTGGTATGGGACGATCTGGCTCTTCTTTTGCAGAAACCATTACCTTTCAAAAGTATCAAATAAACAGAATTCAGAAACACTAAATATGAAATGATGAGATCACAAAAATACCAAAAACATACTTGTTCATATTTCAGATTTTAAAGCAAACAATTAACTGATCCATCTCAATGATCAAAAAACTACTTCTTCATCAAAATTGTGGTGCTAGCAAAGAAAAACCACTGTGTTTTAATTTCATTTTCAATTCCTTGGACCCTGTGAATCTCTGTTTCAATGGATTGGCAACCGATTCCAATTCTAGGCAGCTGCCACCCTACTAATTAGATGGATGGATCCAGTCATCAAGATAAATTCCAGATTTACAAGTGTCAATGACATTATCTCCTGAGTCCTGACTTCATCTAATAGTTTCTTCGGTCTTTTTCTTGTTTTTATCATTTTAATGAGTTTAGGAGTTCTTCAAGGAAATAGTTTCAGGGAGTGTGGCAAGACACCAATCGAACTGAGTTCTGAAGTTACCAGGTACAGTGAAAGTCTCTTGCCATCAAAGTCTGCACAAACTATTTCTGATTGTTAACATAGACGTTTCAGCACTTGGAGCTGTTTCCTGCAACTTGAACTTTGGCTCTTCAATTTGAAGCCACTTGGGTCATTCATATTTGCTTGACTACCTGCACATAGTCATTTGGTTACCGAGACAAAAGACATCTTTTTTTTGTGTATATTTAATCAGTTTGATAATTTATTATTTATAGTATTTTGTTTCATATTAAACATTTTTTGTTTCACTCCCTTGACAACTGTAAATGTTGATGTTTAATTACTCCATTAATTACTCCCTCCACAACCCCCTAATATTGGCATCTCCTTTTTAAGTATTTTTTTTAATAATATTACTCCACTGGTGTTCGTAAATATCTTACATGTTTTATCGTGGCACATGATTAATTATATAAGAAGTTTGTCTGACCAAGTAAAAGTCTTCTATATTGAATCACTAGGTATTAAATAATTCCCAAAATATATAGCTTTATTAGTCCTAACTTCTAAGTAACCATGATGAAAGTTAAAATATACTTAAATCGTATTCAAAGCACCCAAGGAGATCAACATAAATAAGTATCATATTCTTCAAACAGACACGGATATATATCCCAGGTCATCCTTCAATACATAAATAACAGAGAAATCGAAACTCACTGCTCTTTCTGATATTCCAGGTGGACCATCAAGAATTTTAATCCGCGCCTTAGTTTCTTCTGTAATTTTCTTTATAAACTCGCCCTTTCGGCCAATAATACTGCCAACCTTTTGCACCGGAACCAACATCCTGAACACATTCTCGCCAGGCCATCCCGGCCACTTTTTAATTTCATTTCCTTTCGAATCAATCTCGGATTCCTGTTTCAGCAGAGAATCAATATCCTCAGGCACATCTCCAGCACCATGACCTTCTTCAACATGCTCCTCCTCCTGTGGAGATTCCGTGTCCCCGGGAAAACCTCCAACATCATGTTCATGTCCATCAAAATGATTTTCAGGAAAATTGGCATCCTCCACCAAATTGCCCGCATCATCTTCATCAGGTAGCAGGTGAGTAAATCCAGAGCTATCAATCACAGTCCCTACATCATGTTCATCAGAATGATTCTGAGGAAAATTAGGGTCCTCAGGCACATATCCTACATCATGTCCATCAAAATCGTGCTCGGCCATGAGTATATTTTCTGCAAAAAAAAAAAAAAAAAAAAAAAACACCATTTTAGACAGAAATTGAAAATCAGGGGAAAACAAAAAAACAGAAAATTGCCTTTCGGATTGAACATGAAAACACAATGTTAACACTTGGAAAATCCTAAATTGTCAAAAAAAACAAACTTCAAACTGGTGAGGTCGTGAATGAGAACGTGCTGAATTATACAAAAGCCCTAGGAATGATAGTGTGAGAGATGAGGCAGAGAGAATAACATGAAAAATTAGGTTGTAAGTAGTTAAGAGTAGTGGTTTAAACGAACTTACATGATGGGTGAGAGAAGTGACGGATATGGAGCCGCGCAGAATTTAGGTTTTGCAAGAATCAGATGAGAAAGAATAGAGAAGAGAAAATAGACGGAAACAATATGTATTTTATATTAGACTAGGAGAACCCATTCCCGTCTAAATTTTTTAAATAATAAAAAAAATAAAAAAATAAATATAGTTAATAAAAAATATAAAAATAATAGAAAGTTAATGTAAATTAAAAGAAAATTTTAAAAATAATTAAAGATAAAATTTTCTATTGAAATATGTATATCAAATGAAATAATTTTATATTAAAAAATTAAAATTTAAAAATAATTTAAAAATAAAATTATCTCTTAAAATATTTACAACAAATGAAAGATAATTTTTATTATTAATAATTATAAATATTTTCATTCCTAGTCACATGTTGATATTCAAGTTTGGCCCTTTCTGTGCTCTTTTTTCTCTCTCGTTTGGATATTTAAATAATTTGTTAAATCCCGTGAAGAAAATGTGTAATTTTTTCTAGAACAAAATGTTTAATTGAAATTTTATTAGCTACTACTTTTTTTTATTTTTTTAGTAATGTTATAGTTTGTGTCATTTATATATTTATATTGAGAGAGAATAAATGTTTATTTTATATAACTTAATTTTATAATAATAAACATCTTTTAATATATAAATAGTAAAATAATTAAAATTCGTAATAATTAAATATTTTGAAGATATAATTTATATTTATATTTATTTTAAATGATTTATATTGTGATATAATTTTGTGTGTAATTATTAATAATGTATTTTAAAATTATTGAAATTTAATTTTTAAAATATAAAAAAAATTAGAAATTTTTCTAAAAGCTCTCTGGTTGAAGAAAAAATCTAAAAAAAAAACCACTTTCATTGGAAAAGGATTCCTAAAAGTGAACTTATTTAAGATAGTTATTCTAATTTATCTGGAGATATGATTTTAAATGGTAAGGCTGGAAAAAATTATCATATTTTACATTTACTTTAATTTTTAAATTCTAGAAATTAGATTTTGAAATATACAAAAGAATTTCAAAACTAATTTTTAGTATAAAAAGTTCCATAATATTTTTTATCTGAACCCCTAATATCTGCTTAATCACGTAGGATTTGTCCCGTTTTTATGTACCTTAAACGATCACGGACATTGTCATTGGCAAGTTTCTGCTATGTTTAATTTTTTTGAAAAATCACACAATGAAAACTACATTGGTTTGAATTCAAAATACACGACAGAAATTTGTGTTAAAAAATTTCAACAAAAAAATTGTCACAATGAATTTTATTTCTGTTGTGTTACTTTTCACAAAAGAAAAAAAATAACATAATAGAAACTTATATATGTTGTATATTTTGAATTGGCACTCCCTATAAGATAGTTATTCTAATTTTATTGTGTTAAGTTTTTTTAAAAAACAAATTTTCATGATGAAAACCTATTTTTGTTGTGTTAAATTTTTTTAAAAAAATAATAATACAATGAAAATTTGTTTCTATTAATGCATTTTAGTAAAAAAAAAAAACAAAAAAAAAAAAACAAAAAGTTAGAGGGTTTATATAGCAACGAGAAGTGCCAATAGGCAATAGAACTCCGAAAGATAACGTAGGTCGTGACTCGCCTCAAAAGTAATAAGGCCCAATGGTGCAGCCTCTTTGTTACTGGGTGGCTACGAACTTTTATCTGGGCTCGCTAGTGAGTGCTTATAAGACGATTAGATCTTACAAAAAAAAAAGATATTCCTAGAAATTGAAAATGATATCAAGATTTTTATAATATTTAAGTCATTTAATCAATTGAGTTAGATTCTTTAATTATGAAGTAATTATTTGTTAAGTTGATGACATTTTTGCGAACAAAAAAGTTTTTTTTCCTTCTAATTAACTACTTACTAGAAAATGGCACGCAATGGACTTTGGTTTATTTGGTAACTTTGAAACATGACCTGATAACTTGAAATCAATTATGTATTATAGTGTTAACATTTCCCATATCCAGATTTATGTTAACATAATGTTTAATCTTCTAGACACAAGTAATTGAGTAATACTGTCTTAAAAAAAAGAGTAAGTAATACATAAATTTGATAATTTACAAAAAAAATTAACGTAGGCCAAATCATTAATCTCCTTTTAATCCACCTAAATTAGTAAATAGCCATCATCATCTTACCCTTTTTATGTTTTAGTAATATTAATTGCTATCAGCAGCAGCAAGCTTTTCAGGCTTAAGTTGCAATGTTTGACCTTGTTAATTTTTTTGGAAGGAAGCACAAAGAAACTAAGATAGCTCGCAGTTTTTTTTTTTTTTTTTTTTAGAAAAACACTCAAAATGCAAAATTACTCATAGTGGGCATGGAAGGCCATTTTAGACATTCTAATTAGGCTGTCTTGTAAGTTATTGGCATTAAAGGATTTTGCTACCTGAATTGTAGGGTTCAAGTTTTGCCAATAAAAGCAAATGAGGAAACATGGAGCAAAGCCCCACTGCTTGAAATGGCTGAGCAGAGGATTCGGGTATGCTATGGAGTTTATTCAAGAAAGTGATCAAACAAATTTCGATGATGAAGCTTAGCAATGATTGTGACAAACACTGTCGACCAAGAAGAAAAATTATGACAAACATTAACAACAATTGACCATATAATTATCTCAGCTAAAAATAATAACCATGTTATCAAAAAAAAATTCAATGTTCTGAAAAACTATAATGTTTCAATAATTATGCACGAATGGCAACCTGATAAATAATACACTAAAGGATTCACCATCTTGACTTGAACTGATTAATCTTACACAGTTCTCAGGACAATAGGCAAATTAATATTTGTAAAGAGCCTAAGTGCATTATTATTAGTGATATCGATACACCACTCTTCGACTATACATGCACAAAGAACCCGCCAGTTAAGAATGCTCTAATAATGGGAAGTTTTACTGTATTTATTTCATTCCAATATAAATATCGTTTTAAATTATTTTATATTAATAAAATTTAATAAATAAATAAAATAATTTTATAAAATTAATCTTAAAATTAATATTCTCAGGAGTATTATATTAAAAAAATTAAAATAACACTTGTGAGAAATATTAACAGAAAAAAATTAATTAATATTATAATGAAAAACTAACATTATCCTTATTTTGAGATAAATTTTATTTTTAAATACGATACTTATTTTAGGACTGGAAGAATATAATAATACTTTCTCCATTTTATTATAATTATCTTGTAAGAAAAAAATTTATCTCAAAATAATTATTATTTTAATTTTTAAATATAACATTGATTTTTTTAACGCATATCCCTTATAATATTATTTGTGAGTAAAAAAATTTATAAATAAATTAATGTAGATATAAGATTAATTCTGTAAAAAAAACTATCTATATATTATTTTTATATAAAATAATTTAAAATAATAATTATTTTTAGGCAGAAAAAGTAAACACAATTCAACCAGTTAAGAATTTCTCTCTTTTTTTATCAGCTAATCTTTGTATCTTCACCTCAAAAAATGTGTTACGATTAAAAATTCTGTCAAAGGTGACAATAATTGAAACACTCCTAAAAGGCCGGTTCCCAACATGATTTCTTATCATATGCATTGAGGTCATGATTCCATGCCCGAATTCTTTTGTTGGGCTTGTTTGGTGTTAGATTTATCCATTGCTCTTGGACTTACATTAAGAAAGCTTTATTCTTACGACCATTGCCACCCCCTCCCCCAAACCCCAACAAAATCTCATTTTCGCCTAAGAATTTTTCCTGTGAAAACTTCACTCGTGTATTCCTTCACGTGATGTAGATTTTTGGGACAGACAGGTTTTACTATACTGTGCAGATGTCCTTAACATATTCAATAACTTGGTTTTTGACAGAGTTTGAAGGTGGAAATCCACCATGAAAGACTTGTATCCACAAGAATTTGATGATACTTATTTACACCCTGGCAGTGCACCTAATTGATACTATTTATATATTTTATCTCTTTCTTCTTATTTATATTTGTTATTTCAATATTTTGACACTAAAAAAACACTTAGTAATATTTAATTGTTTTTTTTTTATCTTTTTGTGTACACTTATATGTTATATCTATCATTTTTCTTCTCTCTTTTTTCTCCTTGATGTAAACTCCTCAAAAAGTATCTACAAAACATTTTCCTATGTGTATTTCCTTAAAGCACAAATATATTTTATTTCTTATAAAATGAATGAATTTTAAATTTGGTTCCTGTAAAAAATATTCTTTGACTGTAATATCCAAAAATCTAAAATAACTGACTTAGATATTGTAAAATGAGTAAATTTTTATCTTAAGCCCGACAAAAAATTGTTGTTGGTTTTCGTCCTTCTAAAATATGAAATTACTACTTTTTTTTTTTGTTACTAAAATTTATTAAAATAAATAAATAAATAATATTTATTTTAGGAATCTAGTACTTAAGCAATGAACAGGTATCACTTAAATATCAGATGATAATAAGGACCAAAATTAATTATCAGATTTTTTATGGATGAAATGAGGTACTAATCTCTCATGTTTATGTGTTCATGGACGCGTCTTCCAAACGGTCGTTACCCATCAACTTAAAATATACAAGTTTGAATTTGACTCAATTTAATTTTAAATTGAAATAACACTGGCCATGGATGATTCACTTCCGACAGTGAATTGCATATAAAAAGCAATAAAAGGAGAGTTCTTATACCTTTAATAAGTCCTGCAGCAAGATCTCTGCTCTGAAGTTTGACCCACAGGCTTCTATATCTACAGGGGGAACAATCATGTGCTGGTTTCAGAGTCATTGTTTTTCCTCTTCTGTTCTGAAATCAAAACACTAGGTACTTATGTATAATATATGTTCTTTGGCATGTTAATTAACCACCAGTTGATCCATTATTTAATTATATGCTTTGCAACTTTTCATGTTCTATACTTCCATCCCCCCAACCCTCTCTCCATACACTATAACACTACTCTCCCCTTTTGTACATATATGATTATGCCTAATACCTTTAAACGTCCTTGCTTAATTTATTAAACTGGTGCTCCAAAATTGGCATATTTGGTGCAATGTGGTCATTAATGATGGATCACCTTCACAATCTTCTGTTTATGTTAGTGCCAAGCAAAAGTGAATTGCTTAACTTGAGAGGAGAAAAAAGTCAATGTCAATTTTATTTTATTTTTGTTTACTTGGGAGGAGGTATTTTTCATTAAAAACAATCATGTTCCATATATGACTATTATGGGCTAACCTTTAAAACAATAGAATCTCAAGGAATTACAAAATAGTATTAAATTAATTGAATAAGGTTCATTAAAGCGAACTTGGTTTTAAAATTTAAAATATATTATGAATTTTATCTCTAAAATTTACAGACCAATATATACATCTTTACGTACACGAATAATCACATCTCGCAAGTCTTCTAATTGAAAATTTAAAATATATTATGACTATTATTACTAAAATTCAAAGATAATACACCTTTACTTACTCGAACAATCATATTTTAATAGTTTTATTTTTCCAATCAATGATACTTAACCTCCAATTTAAGCAGAATTATTTAGTATCAAGTGGGTCTAGGGGTGACCTTTATTTAAATTTTAAACAGGGGTATTTTGCCATCTAACATAAAATCCAAATAATCCAACAGAACTCAGTAGTATTTTATTTGAAATGTAGTTTCCAAGGTGGATTTAACACTATGCAAGGAATTAACAGATAATTAGTTCAGGTTGTTCTTTTTAAGTACGTGATCTTGTTTTTCCTAACTTTGTGTGTGTGTATATATATAATCTGCTAAAACAGCTAATCCTCATATTGTGAATATTCTTGCTTCGAACAAAAATAGGTCCCAAAACGTGACTATAAATAATAAAATTCATTCTGACCTTTGTTGGAATAGAAAATCATTTATTTTTGTGCAAACAATTCTTGTTGTTAACAAAAGTCCTGTGTATGAAAGCAAGAAACATGAGTGTTGAAAGTGGAGTCCTAATAATCATATGGTCCAAGAAAGAATCTCCTCTTAAATTTACGTATATAAAGGCCCCCCAATGTAGAGTAATGCATGGCATGGTCATATAGAAAATTATAGCAGTAACTCTCTCTCTCTCTCTCTCCACACCTTCTTCTATATCCCCTGTTTTGTCATGCATACATAAAAGTTGAGGGGAATGTCATCTGGTTCGAGATCATTCATTTATTCAATTAGTCTCAAACACGAAAATGCGGACACAGCTCTTTTGTGTGATTTCGGACCAGGCTTCATTCCCCTGAGCTATCTGTTTCATTCCAACCTAGCTTGCTGATCTCCTTAACTTTTTCAGCAATCTCTTTTTGTTAAATTGTAAAACAAATCCTCATCAAGCAACTGAAGGAACTACAAAGGATTACAACAAATTAAATCAGCCATGCAGGATTGATAGACAGTTGGATCAGCCAGGAGGTAGGTACTCAAGTGAAGAATCATTGGACTCTATCTTTCTCTAGGTGTGTGTTTGTTTTCAGCTTGGAGAATTGATTTTTGGTCTAGAATTGATTTTAGACCAACTTTTAAATGTTTGATTTCACGTTGCAAAAGATTTCAAAATTGATTCTTGTCCAGAATTAATTTTGAGTTGAAGCAATTTTGAGTAGTTTTGGAGTTGGATTAGAAAATTTATACTGAATTTTACTTCTAACTTGATTCTATAATAAAAATATCCAAACATAAATTAGTTAACTTCAAAATCAATTTCATAAAATCAATTTTCTTTAAAATCAATTTTATTAATGTTCATCCAATCACACTCGTTCTCTCCCTCTCAATCATTGAACTCTTTATCTTGCTTATATAATTGCTTGGCATGCTTCACCAATTATGGAAATAGAACCGGAACCTTTATGGGTTTTTAAATTTGTAGTCAGTTCAAAACTAGGTAAGAACAGAACTTAAATCAGTTCTTAGCTGAAGATGAAAAATGGTTGTTATACAGATTAAAGTAAAAGTAAAGAAAGTTACATACAAAGACCAAATTAAATGGTCGTTATACAGATTAAAGTAAAAGTAAAGAAAGGTAAGCACTATCACGAAGTTTGTGTATTGTACAAGTTCCCAGAAACTTGAACAAACATTATACATGGAAAGTATTTAATCACATAATTCACCTTAATTAAGTCCCTAGTCCTGATTAAGCTTGGTTACCTTTCTTTGTACTCTATGATCTTATCCGTAGCCACACGCAGAATTAGATTAAAATTAACCTTTTGATTTTAATTTAGAAAGTCGTTAAACTGATCCTTAATTAAACGATTTCTGACTCCCAAGTACAAAAGTTCTTAAGCATATACATTGAATGCAATCAATATTATGTTCATAAGGAACTTGATTCCTGGCATTACATGCTTGAGCCTTGAAGTACACCAAATGCCTATTGGATTCATCTGTTTCATACAAATGAAAAGGAAAAAGGAAGTTTGTACGGTTATCCCAAAACAAATTCCATTGATCACATAGAATCACATTCCAAGATCACTTGCCTAAGCCGCCACAACACAAAGCAAGTTGTTGTTATACAAAAATTATGTTTCTCTCATGTATTTTTTTCAAAGATAAATCTAAACACTAACGCTTGGTATAAAAATGTCGCTGGTAGCATATACTACAGTGGGTAAAGGCTTCTCTGGAAGCAGAAAAGCTGACACTCATATGTAACATCACATGCCTCTGCATTAGCCATTATGATCGTATCATTTGTAAGCTGTTATAAATTTATCAATCGACATCTTGGGAAAGCCATTGGATCACACTTTCAAAAGTCAGAACTTAAAGAATCTTTAATATAGATCTCAAATTGAAATCTTAAATTACTTTTTTTTATAGATCTCATAGTATCACATATGATTAAAGATCTCTCAAGATTTTTTCCATTTTTTTTAATGGTATATCTCATTTTAAAATCTTAAAAAAGAGAAAAAAAAAAAAAGAAAATTTATTCTTTTTTGAACAATATGTAAATCTTAAGGGATCTTCTACAAGAACTCATACTCTATGTTAGAAATCTCTTTAACTCCTTTATTGAAAGATCTAATAAAAATCAGATTTTAAGCTCAAAATCCTTATTCAAAATTTTACACTAAAGATATTCTTAATTGCACACATCATCTATCCAAAATGTAACTGCAAAAAACAGTCCTGCATGTCCAGTCCAGCTTTCCCATATTGTTTTCATTTTAGTGGCCAAAGTAAGATTAATTCTTTTAAATTCTGATCTATGTAATTATATCATATCATGTAGGTAATAATTGCATCTTTTGATAAATTCTACTGTTTTTAAAAAATAAAATAAAAATCATATACCGTATAAAGCTTTCACACAAGTTAGAAAAATATAAAAGTGTGAATTCATTTATCAAAATGTTTAGGGATGTTGGGTTGGAACACAAAATAATTGAGTTTATTAAAATAATAAAAATGACCTGACATTATAAAATCATTAAAATGTGAGAGTATTACATAAAATAAATTTTAACAACTTATGAAAATTAAATTGTTTAGGTTCTGTTTGGGGTGGTTTTTTGTTTTCAATTTTGAAATTATTAAAAATTAATTCAGTTTCAATTTTGAGCAATGAGTTTTAGTATTAAGGTTTGAAATTTTATTTAATCGTGTTACATTATATTATGAAATTATGTAATATAAAAATAATAATTAAACACAATAAAAATAATTAAAAAGTATTAAAAAATCATTGTACAATTTTTTTCTCTTAAAACTAAAATAAAATAATTATACAAACATAACACTAATAATAATATGTCAAATTACATAAGGCTGTTAAGCGAAATATTATACCAATAAAACAAAAAAAAGTAGATAGGATTTATATATAAAAATGTGATAATAATAACAATTAAGCACAATACAATTACGGTGTTACATTAGTTGCATCTCTTAGTTGTTGAGGCAATCGATCTTGAAAATTTATCATTCGATGAGTATATGACATAGTCACATATGGTCTTTGTTGTTGTGTCATATTATTCTCATCTAATTCTTCAACTTCTATTTCAATATTTTCTTTCGCATATTGCCTAAACAGAGGATCATCTTGCATTTCCATTTTAATAAAATTATGAAAACACAACATACAAGCAGTATATAATTTTGTCTTTTCAAGGCATATGGCAACATTGATTTTAGAATGGGAAAACATGCTTTTAAAATCCCAAAACATCTTTCAATTACATTGCGTAATAAAGAATGCATATAATTAAATAACTCTTGTGGACTTTGGGTTGTTCTTTGGCCTCTATAATCACGCAAGTGATAGCATTCTCGACAATATGGTGAAAGAAAATTAGACATGTTGGTATATCTAGAATCCACTAAATAATATTTAGGTTTATGAGAATTGGGAAAATGATCATCTCAATTTTGAATTGTTTCAAAAAAGACTCTTTAGTTGTTCGCGGTACCCTCCCAACCAACCATGACAAATGTAAACTTCATATCAAATGAGCAACAACATAGCACATTGATAGTTGGTTCAAGTTTTCTTTCACGGTATTGAATTTGCTAATCTTTTGGAATGCATGCTAAAATATGTGTATCATCAATAACTCCTACACAATCCTTCAACAAAATAAAAGAATGTAGGATATAAAAATATAAAACAATAATCATAACTACTATAAAAAAAAAGAATAATGACTACCTTGAAAAAATGACTATATTTTCGGTTCAATTGTATTTCTAGAGCAACTTCATCAAAAGAAACATGAACAATAAAATCCTTGGAAAAATAGCAAATGGCTTTCAAAACACGCTTAAAATGCCTATGAATACAGTCTACTAAGTGTTGAAAGCAACACTATGCAAATCTAGTAATCACCGTTTAGCAAATAATAACCAAAAATATGACAACTTGTTCTTGAATAATTAAAAACCTAGTGTCTTTATTTTTTTTCCTTCCTTTCATCAACTTACATAGCTTAATAAACTGGGATGACATCATCTGAAATGTTTCATAACAATTTCGTGGATGACCATTTAATATTACAACCACACATTCATGCCCATTTAATATTGATGTCCTTTGTGGTCGAGGTTTTAACAAATTAATATATTCAAACATAATATAAAGCTGCATAACATTCTCAATCTCTTCATATGAATCATCTGTCAAGCTTCTAATAATGCCTTTCATGACAATCCTCCTACAGATTTAAAATAATATATGAACAATATAAATATTTCACTACACAAACTAAATAACATTCATAAATTCAAAATCCATAAAATAGGTTCATAGAACGAAAAATAGAAAAAACCCAACAATCCATAACATAGGGTTGTAGAATGGAAAATGGAAAATTTCAAGTCTTAATGAAAACATAAATATAAAATTCAAAGATTCAAGCATACGCATGCTTTAATCAAACCATAAGCATATTCATAAATTCAAAGATTAAGGACTAGGTCTTTCTTCCGCTCATCTAATATTGCTAGAAACACATCTCTCCAAGTAGGGTCATCTTTCAATACCTCGACTGCCTTTGTAAAAGGAGCAGCACCAATTCCTTCAAGTTTTTCAAGGATACTTAAACAAGTCATCAATTTGTTATTATCCTTATTGTTTTGTCCAACTACTTCCCCCACCGTAGCATTAGAGGATGACTCTACAACCTGACTTGTGCTGATCTTTTCCAAAATATCAACTTTCCTTTTAGAAGTTTCACTCAACTATTAAAACATTAGCAAATGTCATTTGAAAGTTTTCTCTTGATTTTCTTTTCTTTGTATCAGCACTAACAGGTGCCCTTCTTTTTTGGTTGAGAGCTATGTTCCTCCTGATCATTATCACTTATTGAAGGTCTCTTTGTGTCCCCAAATATGATAGACAATTTATCATAATGAAGATAACCTTTCTTCTTAAACTACTTTGTTGTTTTATATTTCTGCAATATCAAAATTTCAATTATTAGTATATTGTAAAAGAATAACATAATAATATATCATAAAGACATAAAATTGAATTAAAACATACCTCACATAGTTTCTTCCATTCATCATCCATGGAAATAATTTGTCCAGTAGTTGAATTGTACCCCTAATTCAGTCTCCATTTTAATCAAATTAGTGAAATCTTGCCACTTTCCTCTCAGCTTATTAAACTTGTTCTTAAATTGATCTTTGTGTATTCCTTGCCAAAATAAATTTTCATCTCTTCCTTGATGTGTTGCCATGCCGACCTTGTAAGAGTTGTTGTTTGTCTATTATCCTTCTTAACTTCCTCCTCCATTAAAGTTATGAAATGAGATTCAACATTTCAACCACATCATCTCCAACCACTTCATTCTCATCAGCTATACTGAAATAAAATTAACTTAATGCATATAATAATACAGGTACTCCAGTGCTAATGAACATGTGAATACAAAAAACTAAAGACAAGTCTTGACAATCCTACTTACGAAATACCAATCTAGTATGACAAACCTTGACATTTAAATATTTTTAATCTCAAGAGTTTTTTGAATTTCCAATGAAGATCATTTCCATATTATGTTAAAATGAAATGTACAGTAATGTTGAAGCATTAATAATGGTCTCGTCATTCACAAATTTATAGGATTAATTGATTTCAATCAAAAGACAAATATTGAAAACTCCCTATTTCGTGTAGATTTCTTATATATATTATCAAAGTAACATACTAATTAGATGAATGTATCAAGAAATATTTAGACCATTAAAACATGTATCGTAGAGAGGAAAGTTAAGAAGTTCACATGGAAATGGTGATTTCCCAGGGAATCAAATTTTAAAAACAGAGACATTTATATAGTCCTTTTGATAATTAACTTTGCTAATTAAGAGCTGGAGCATCAATTTTTGATTTCTTTTTCTTTTTTTGGGGGGGGGATTGTTTTGATTATATATTATTATTATTAATCACTTCAAAAAGTAACCCATGTGTATGTAATTAGATAAAAGTAACATACTAATTGAAAACTCCTTTCTCCTCCTTCAAAAAGTCGCTTTCGCCACACATCCAGCGACCCTGCCTTCCCCTATACTAACTTTTAGCAATCATCTTTTTGGCATGTTCTCCAACAGCAGTCGATTCTAATCTCTGTTGCTATCATCAGGAATCAATAAGAAGGACCCAAATGAATAATACATGGACAACAATCAACTCTTTTATATGATTAACAAAAAGTAAAAAGTTCCAGTACAGAAAATGGATTTTCCACAGTCATCATCAACCATGCAGGAAAAAACATAAATCAAAATGTCAATAAATATTTACATTTACCAGTGTAATGACAGACCTAATTACAGAACACGTTGTCTAGAAAAACGCATCAGCCAATATGCATAACATAACCACCACAAAATTTTCAGCGCAAATCGTGAACCCATCTACTGAATCAAATAATTCCAATGAAAGCCCATTATAGACATTCACCAAAAAAATATGTAAAGGAGAACAAGGTTCGAACCTAGGGGCAGATTGAGAGCGATGCGGCGCGACGCACAAACGAGAGGGGGAGCGGCGAACGGAGACGAGTGGCGGCGAGCGGCGTACAAACGAGAGAGACCCAGAAACGAGAGGGAGAGGCACAGGCATAGAGTAGCGTGAAGGGAAGGGAGTTTGAGTGTTATGGTAAAAAAAAAAACATAAACAAGAATCAATTACCAAATTTTATTGTTTTTCAAATTGGTTTAAACTATTGCAAAAAAAAAGAAGTAAAAAACAAACTTAATTTTATTTTTTTCGAACACGATTTTCGTTTTGAAATTATATTTTAAAATAAAAAATTGAAAACTCAAAATCACCCGAACAGGGGCTTATATAATGTTTTCCTTAGGCTGGAAAAAAATGTTAGAGACCAAAAAATACATACTTCTATCAATAAGTAAAATTGCCCAAAAGAAACGAGGAACATTGCAAAATACATATTTCCATTAACATTAAGTACAAGTTTTAATAATCTTTTTTCTTTTTGTTCGGTAGAGTTTTAATTTCAACATATATAGAATTAACCCAAAAAAATTATGTATTGATAAAAAAATAACTTGATAATTTGTATATTAGTCCAACAATGAAGCAAATATTTTTATTTTTATATGCGTGTGACCCATAGACAAATGGTGTCATGCAAAATCGTGCATTCACGTGTCAATTTATGAACTAATCCAACCAAATATTATGAAGAAGGATAATAGTATTTTTTTTACGTTTTAACACATTTTTATTATTAACTAAAATTTATTAAAACTTGTAAAATTACGAATAAAACTTATTAAATTATAAAAAGTGCAATTTGAAGAATTCCATGAGTTTAATTTAATTTTAACTAATAATAAAAATAAATTAAAATATGTGTGTTAAAAAAAAGTGTTTTTTATAACTATTAATGTCGAATGACAAAGGCCAGAGGAATGAAGAACTTCATCAAACAACTATAGAATCATATCTTCGAGAAGACAAAATCAAAAGACACAAGAATTCTCCTACATTACAGATCTTGTGGTCTCTGTTCTTTGATTTATGGAAGATATGCAGAATGGTAATACTCAGAAAGCAATTCAAGTCTCAAGCGCATCTTCTAGTTAATTCTTTAACTTTTTGATTTTTATTAAATTAATTCCTCATGCAATGTGAATAAAATTACGATGATTTTCACCCCTCACATAGCTCAATTCTTGTTCAGATGATGATTCCAAATTCAGTTTTACACAGATCATCGTAGCCTCTTTCATTGGGTTGATATTTGTCGTGGTCTTCCATTTTGGTCTGAAACAGACTAGAGATCGAAAGATCATCCCACATATAAGATTGTCACGCGCAGGCCACGTACCAAAGCTTGAAAGGTTCTCCCATTACGTAGGTAATAACATATGTGTTTCAATTTTTATTTTTATTCAATTTAACGCATGGATCCACATAAGGTGACAAATATATAATATGTATCAAAGTTATTGTAAATCCCTTAAATTTCTACATGTATATATATATATATAATATGTATCACTTGGAAAATTAAGATGCAAATGGTGTGCTCTTTTTGAAACAATATCAAGTGAATAGCTTGAATAAAATATGCATGTAAAAATGGTATGTTTTAATGCAAATTAACAGTTTCATAACTATTCAGCATTTTCCTAATGCGAAGTTATATGATTTTTGTTGCAGCTAGGCAAATGGGGTTCAAAGATAGGAGAAATTGTCCTCATCTATGTAGATTGGCTTCTGAATATATACGGAAATACGAGGGATTTGAAGATGATATATACGCCTTCTTTGAGAATGAACCAGATGCTGATTCACTTTATGTGAAGCTCGTAGAGGAGTTTGAGAGATGCATTCTTAGTTACTTAGGATTCCATTGGAACTACGGTGATCTAATTATGAGTCAGGTATTGGGGTCTAATAGTCATATAATAATTAATCTAAAATGGCTTGTGTATGCATTAATACTAGGTAAAACTATGTTCTTTTGGCTTTGCAGGTGTTGAGCTCCGAAAATGAGCCAAAAAAGAAGCTCAAGAGCATAGTTATGGCAGCTACTAGGTGTGTATTACTATATATTGTTCTCTACGAGTACTAAACAAACCATCTTAGGAAACGAGACTGGGATTGTGTATTTTGTAACAGGAACAGGATATAATAGGCGATTAGAGAATTCACTTGTCAATTACCTGCCATTTTCTTTTGACCTCACTTTTCTACGTCAATAGCTTCCATAAGCACTTTTATTCATCATTCTTATCTTAAAAAATTAATGTATATAAAGATTTTACCATTCAAGCTTTCGTAATCTAGAATCTAATCCAAATTTGACTTATATATATGTCTTCCTATATTAGTGTTTTCGTGCATGACAGAATCCATGAAAATTTAACACATTTTAGGTTTGTGGGAATAAATAGTTTTTCTTTTTCGCAAAGAAGAAAAGTTCCAGAAACTCTCTTCAAATGCATTTGTTAAAATTATTAGCATGATGAAATTCTACAAAAAGTTCACGATACATAAGAATGAAAAATAACAATAAGATATTATCTATCCCCTAAAATGGTGCCTTTATGAAAATGGCAACATAGTTAGAATTACTTGATAGTTAAACGATTTACAATTTATTAATGTTCTCAGAGCACCAACAATTATGTTGGGAAGGGTTGGTTTAACATATCTTTATTTATGAGGTAAATATTATTCATTGCATAGGGAACAGAGGTTTGAGAGACTTGCCAAGAATCTGAAGGTAGCTAGAGTTTTTAATACATTAGTAGAGGAGATGAAAGCAATGGGAGTTGCTACAAGTGATGACTCTCGATGTACAGAAGTGATGGCTCCAGTAGCTCATAGCGATAGGAGTCCAGTGCTTCTGTTAATGGGTGGAGGTATGGGAGCTGGCAAGAGCACCGTGCTCAAAGATATTCTCAAAGAGTAAGACCTTATTGTGTTCCCTAAACACATTTGAAAGTGTTTGTATATTGATCACATTTCTGTTTTTCAAGTTTTTTCATGAAAGAGAACTTAAAGAAAGCATCTTCCAACTGTTTTTGTTTTATGGATTATAAAACACTTATTTTGAAAATAATTTTCAAAACTTAATGGATGTTGGATGAGAAATTGATTGCTACTAGTATTTAGTGTAACATTGTTTTAGAAAACAATGTTTAAAACAAAAAAAGTGAGAAGAGAAATGAACAGTTTCGGGTTTTTATATTGAAGAAAATTCAGTATTGTGATCTTCAGTGCACATTCATATGTTTAAATTAAGGCTGAAGTTAAAAAGATCAATAGGCTAAGCCAAAGCAAGTCCATAAATATGGTTACATGGTATTCATACATAGACAGATGATATCTCTATATTAGTTTTTCAGAAAAAAAATTTCATAAATGTTTTCTTTCCTTGTTTCAACCATCATCATTTATGCTACTTATAGTTTTAACTCAGAGTCTTACTATGAATAAACAACAATAACCTAATGAAGTTTCTTTCTAAATGAAATTTGAACAGACCTTTCTGGGCAGGAGCAGCCGCAAATGCCGTAATAATTGAGGCAGATGCCTTCAAAGAATCAGATGTCATCTATAAGGCCCTTAGCTCAAGAGGTCACCATGACATGATCCAAACAGCAGAACTGGTTGAGACTCTTTCAATTTTCTACTCTTGTCTTTGCAAATAAGTATGAATTAGTACATGTTAGAGTAGCATTCATATATAATTCCAATTCTTTTTCTATGTTGACTATTTTAAATCCAAATTAATTGAATTTGGCACACATTTTCATACTTATATTGCATTGCTTGATTTGTTCTAAACAGGTACATCAATCATCCACAGATGCAGCCTCATCCCTCCTAGTAACAGCATTAAACGAGGGACGAGATGTTATTATGGATGGCACACTCTCCTGGGTGCCATTTGTTGTGCAGACAATAACAATGGCTAGGAATGTTCACCGTCGCCGTTA